>JAUTXW010004450.1:62500-77929 GCA_030620095.1 Kuschelorhynchus macadamiae | reverse complement strand
CCGATTTTTACGTTCCATATATTGTGTTTTTCAAAGGTGTCCCAAATAACTTCAATTTTGTCGTAGGGATTTTTCGAAATTATTATTTGATTGGGTTTATTATTTATGATTTCGTCCAGGATAGAGATACCGTCATTAATTGTTTTGTTGTTACTACTTGAGTGAGGTGTTTGTAAACTACATTCTGGTATCTGGGGTGGTTGAGATGGACCTATTCTTATGTCTTGTAAAATTTTGATTTTGTTTTCTTTTGGTTTCGGTGTTTCCAAATTTTTTAAAGTTGTAGTAATGTCGGTTAGTGCTAAGTTGTTTGGGTCAAATGATTGGTCTAAAAAGGTGTCTATATCTAAGTCTATGTCTCCCGGGTTATTTATTACGCTTTCATTTTCGATCGCATTGATGCATATTCGTGAAAGTGCGTCTGCGTTCGTATTTTGTTTACCTTTTTTATATATTATTTCGTAATCGTATTCCTCGAGTTTTAATTTCCACCTTACAAGTTTACTGTTTGGTTCTTTTAGGTTAAACAGCCAGACTAGAGGACGATGGTCGGTGAAAATTTGAAATTTTCGACCTCTTTCTCGATGGTAGAGTATTTAGTTTCGGAGTCGTTTAACGTTCTAGAGGCGTAAGCTATTGGTTTGTCATTGGGAACATTTCCTTGAGATACTGAGTACTGCACCTATAGCGAAGTTACTAGCGCCGGTTGTGAGAACAAATGGTTTTTCGAAATCGGGATATTGGAGGATTGGTGCATTGATGAGCAGTTGTTTGCAGTGATTAAAGGAGTTGACGAAATTAGAGTTATGAATTATTTTTGAATCCTTTTTTAGACAAAGAGTCATAGGTTTGGTAATTTTTGCAAAATCTCTGATGAAACGTCTATAATAACCTAATAACCCTAAAAATGATTTTATTTCCTTTTGGGTTTTCGGAATTGGGAAATTTTTTATAGCGGTGGTGACTACATGACCTAAATATTGGACTTCTTTTCTTAGAAATTCGGATTTGTCCATTTGAATCTTAAAATTTGATTCTCGAAGTCTGGTGAAAACTTGTCTTAATCGGGTAAGATGTTTCTGTAGGGAAGTGCTAAAAATTACAATATCGTCTAGATATACGAGGCAAATTTCATTTTGAAGACCACGCAGTATATTGTCCATCACCCGTTGGAATGTAGATGGTGCGTTTTTTAGACCGAATGGCATTCTTTTGAATTCATAATGCCCATTTTCAGTAGAAAAAGCTGTTTTTGAACGTCGTGGGGTCCATCTCGATCTGATGAAATCCGTTCGCTAGATCTAAGGTTGTGAAGTACTGGCTTCTGCCTAACTTGTCTAGAATATCTGAGATATTAGGGAGGGATATTTGTCGTCAATAGAGCGTTCATTGAGGCGTCTGTAGTCGATCACAAGCCGCCATTTACGTTTTTCCAGAAGCATCTAACTTCTTTGGAACGATCCAAATGGGACTAGACCAAGGGGAGACTGAATTTTGAATAATACCTTGCTCAAGCATCTTGGAAATTTGTTGTTTGACTTCCTTTCGGTGAATTTCAGGGTAACCATAACTTTTTGTAAAAATAGGGACTCATTTTAAGTTAATCTTATGCCTGATCTGATTAGTAAAAGTTAAGGGGACTTTATCACAATAGAATATGTCTCTGAACTCTAAACACAAATTCCGTATTGCTTCTCTTTCTTCAGAGTTGCAATGGTCAAGGCGAAGATTTTTTAGATTGGATTTTAAAGAGAGATCGTGATACTCGGAAATATCTTGGTCGGTTTCCATTTTCTCGAGAAAGTTAATGTGGCACATATCAAGGGGTTCGATATCGACTGGTTCGGCAAAATTTATTTCAACAGGGAAATCGCAAGAATTGGTTACAGATGTTATAGCGGAATAATTTGAAACATTTACTAAAGCTTTGGGCATTTCGAGATTATTTTCAAATTTTGTATACTCAAGAATCCCTATACCTACTTTCATTTTTACAGGTACAGGGTGGTCGAAATTGGTCTGTTTTAACAGAGAAAACCTATTTCCTGACTAGATAGAGCAAAACTGACTTAGGTGTCATGGGCTCGATTTCTGAGAAATGTTTAATGGCAAAAACCGCCTGCCGATATTTTCACTGCCAACTGAGATATAGGGCGTTTTTCAATTTTCGGCCATTTTGAAAATTGTCCATAACTTTTTTATTTTGCGGAATATTAACATTCTGCAAAGACATTCTCAAGGCACTTTTTTATGTGCAATCCAGTGGCATACTCAGATTTTTTCTATAGTTGTCCGTTTTATCATAAATAGGCAAAACTTTTTTTTTTCAAATGGAAATCATAGTTGGCTATAAATTATAAAAAATGCTCGCGTTTAGCCCTTTTCAGTGATATAAAGTTGTAGGTACTTATTTTCAAAAATAACGAAAATATTAGGTGTTTTTGGTTTACATCGAAGTAGGCTTTGATTTGTGATGACAATATCTCAATTATGTATTGTTAAGATTTATAGTTTGTTAGCAACTTAAACACAACTTTAAATAACACTAGCTAACGTTATTTTAATTATTTATTATTATTTTTTTTTATTTTTTTTTGTTTACATAGCAAAGTTGAACAAAATTAACAAACTAAACTACTATTTACAGCTACAAGTGAAAATAAAAAATAATTATGAAAATCTAGGTATTTAGTTAGATAGGTTTCTGATAAATATATTTAGAGAAGTTGTTCAAATTGAGCCCCTCCCTGTTGAATACAAACTAAGCATCTTTTGCGTACCGAGTTGCAACTATTTATTAGTTCAACTGGGCTAATAGATGCAAAAGCTTGCCTAGTGGCCTCTTGCAATTCTTCTTTTGTGTGAAAGGTTCTTCCTTTAAATATCAAGTCCTTCAATCTTCCCCACAAAAAAAAATCTAAGGGAGTTAAGTCACAGGACCTAGCAGGCCAAGGTATGGGGCCCCACGTACCAATCCAATTTTCTCGAAATTCGAAGTTTAAAAGATCAGTTGTGATCCTTGCATTGTGCGGGGGACAACCATCTTGTTGATAGTAGATATTTCTGGCATCAGCTAAAGGTATGTCTTCCAACAAAGGGACAATATATGTGCGCAAAATATTTACATAATCATCTGCAGTTAAATTTCCATCGTAAAAATAAGGTCCCACAAATCTTCCTCGGAATATCCCCACCCATATATTGAATCCACACCGACCTTGCCGGTCTTGTTGCACAACTACGTGTGGATTTTCAGTGGACCAGTGATATGAATTATATCTATTAAATATACCAGAAGTATCTACTCTGGATTCATCACTCCAAATAATATTTAATGGAAAATTCTCATTCTCCATGAATTTTTGCTCATACCACTGACAAAATCTCAATCTTCTAGCGGCGTCCCCTTCACGGAGTTGATGAACTCTTCTCGTTCTGTACGGTTTGAATTTATGTTTTTTGAGTATTTTTAAAACGGTGGTCTTTGGAACATTCGTTATATTAGCCAATGTTCGAGAGGAGGTGCCAGGATGATCTAATACCTCACCAATTATATTTAGCTGCTGGATTTCCTTTTCTTCCTTTAGTTCATAATGTCTTGTTCTTAACTTTTTAAAACTGCCGTAATTTACTAAATTACTTTTTAATGTTTGATAAATTCGGTTATCCGGTTGACGTCGCTCGGGAAATGTATTAAAATATAATTCACTAGCTGCTTCAGGAACTTCGTTAGATAATATGTAACATTTTAACATATCATACTTTTCATAATTCTCAAACATATTTTGTCAGCAACTTAACACAACTTTATAAAGATAACACCAAAACGCAATAATTACACCAGACTACAGTAATCTGACAGCAATATATTCAAAATATTGAACGCGCGTCATTATTCCAAGGCCTACTTCGATGTAAACCAAAAACACCTAATATTTTCGTTATTTTTGAAAATAAGTACCTACAACTTTATATCACTGAAAAGGGCTAAACGCGAACATTTTTTATAATTTATAGCCAACTATGATTTCCATTTGAAAAAAAAAAGTTTTGCCTATTTATGATAAAACGGACAACTATAGAAAAAATCTGAGTACGCCACTGGATTGCACATAAAAAAGTGCCTTTAGAATGTCTTTGCAGAATGTTAATATTCCGCAAAATAAAAAAGTTATGGACAATTTTCAAAATGGCCGAAAATTGAAAAACGCCCTATATCTCAGTTGGCAGTGAAAATATCGGCAGGCGGTTTTTGCCATTAAACATTTCTCAGAAATCGAGCCCATGACACCTAAGTCAGTTTTGCTCTATCTAGTCAGGAAATAGGTTTTCTCTGTTAAAACAGACCAATTTCGACCACCCGGTACTTTTATAATTTGTTGTGTTCTCGCAGGTATGTTTATGTAATAATTTTGAAAGTCTGTTTTGTCAGATTTTTTTTTAGATTTTTCGTAAATTATAGGAATTTCAGCAAAAGGGGTTTTTAATGTCCCTGCTTTTATATTAATGTGGCATTTAATTGGCTCAAAATATCTGCGCCTATTAACCCATCATATTTTTGGGAAAAATCAAATAGATAAAATTTATGAAAGCCATTTGTGTTGAAAATATTGAAAAAGGGAATATTAGCAACTTCATCGTGATTAGACATAGCATGTGCCGTCTGAATATTAAAGGTTTCCTGTTTTATAAATTTTTTGTAAAATTTATGAGCAATATCAGGATTTATTAAACTTCTAAAACTACCTGTATCTATTAAAAAATATGCTTCGATTTCCGGAACAAAAATATATGGAAGGTCTTACCTCATATTATTAAGAAATATTATGCTTGTCCTGATGAACAAGCGAAAAATTTTCCTCGTAATTATTGTCATTAGAATTAAAACCAGGTGAATGGTCCGTCGAGTATGTGTCAGCGTATGTGGTGTCATATGGGTATGGATATGTATTATCTGCACCATAGTAATTTTGACTTATTTCGTAGTTATTTGGAAAATAATTTTGGCTATCTTCGTATGTCGCATAGTCTGTTAGTTCTTTAATTTCCTCAGGGTTTTCATTAGAGTTTGAAGGATTAGTTATTTGTTGGGCGTATAATTCTTGAAATGTAAATTTGGGTTTTGGTTTATTTAACACAGTATTGCCTGAACTAGTGTCCATAGGAGTAACCTTATTTAATTCAGTTTGTCTCTGGTTTCGAATCATCGCGCTTGATTGTGGGAATGAGGAAAGTTGATTTTGTGGTTGTCTGTTGTTGGCAAATGGGAATCTAAAGTTTTGGTTTTGAAATTGTTGTCCTGGTTGGAAGGGCCTAGGTGGAAAATTACTTGTTGGCATTGGTTGAAATGGTCTAGGCGTAAAGTTGTTTATCATAGGTGTGGTTGGAAAAGGCCTAGGTGGAAAATTATTTGGGGGTAGCATGGGTCTAGGTAAAAGTGAAAAATTTGGTTGGGGGTATATATTTTGTGGTCTCGATTGAACGCTTGAATTTTGATTTCTTATATTAGGCAAATTTATATTATAATTGGTTTTAAAATTAGAATTCGTTGTGTAGTTTCTACCTGAGCTAAACTGAATAAAATTTTCTTCTTCGGTTGTAAATGCTAAGGCTTCTTCGAGATTTTGAGGATTTTTAAGTCTAACTACTAATTGCATATGGTAAGGGAGGCCTGCTAAAAATGTTTTTAAGGCAAAGTCGTCATAATGGGCTATTTTAATTCTTTTTAAAAGACTCCTAGCATCTTGTATTCGCATGCCGAAATTTAAAGGAGATTCATTTTTCTGTGGTTTTATAGAAATTAAATCTTATATGAGGCAATCAATGCCTCTTTGATCAGAGAATGTTAAATTTAATGTGTTTTTAATTAGATTCCAAGAGTTAAGTTCAGATCTAGATCCAATTAAATCGGCTGCCCTACCTCGTAATTTACTTAATATAGTATCTAAAAGTATTACATTTATAGGGTCGTCAAGATTTGTAGAATTTTGAAAATTTTTTAAAAAGTTTTCACATGAACAGATAAATCTTTGAAGCAATTTAGTATTACCGTCAAAGAGAGGAATGTCATCGGCTTGATATCTCATAAGTGGAATATCGCGACTCATGTTTTCTGTTGGTGTAGATGTTTCGAGAACTAAATTATTTTCAAGAACTGTCGAATAAGTTTCGTCGATCGAGCTTACACTTAATTGAGACAAATTTGTGATTATTTCGTCAATGTCAGACATAAAAAAAAATGTACATGTATAAAAATAAAATAAAATGCCTATGTAAAACTAGGAAAAATGGGAATTGCGAAGGAAATGAGCACTTACCATAGTATCCAGCGAAGATTAACTGCATTGTTTTTCTTGGCTACCTTTTCTTAAACTACTGCCTTGAGGATCCCGATGTGAGGTGTCCCAGGCGGCGTCTTAATTCTAGGTTCCCAGAGGTTTGGTCGATGTTGGACTTCTCTCTGGTAGGTTCTCGAGGGCTGCAAACTTCTTTTTTTCTATTTTTTTGTTCTTGATCGACGAACTGTTGAAACAGACCGGATTAGCGATGTATGTCTTTTCCGTTCGATCAAAATCCTACCGACTGCGCCAGTTAAGTTTCGCAAACCCGAAATTGACTTTTTAAAAAACAATTTATTTTGAGAACCGAGTTACATAGATTCTGCCTTATAACTAACTTGACAATATTTCACGAATACAATTTATATTAAAATATATGCTGATGTCTGCAATCGAGTTCTTGTGAATATATACAATTAGTCAGCGTTATGGAACACATAACTAGCATAGTTTCCTATGTTGTAAGAAAAGTAACTTCCAGGGTTATCTGTTCTATAGATGATTCAAATTGCTGAATATTAGACAAATAGATGGAATTTTTGCACCAGGGGTGACAAACCACAGCGGCGCATAAATACAAATTTATTTATAAAAAAAATGCTAAAATTGAGTTATAGTAGTTTTAAATTAGGTGAAATTTTTACTGCTTAATGAATATATAAAGACATACTGTATTTTTGCGCAGGTGACAACTGACAGCTGCGACACAAGGCCGAATTTTCGTCGAAAAAATCAATAAATCTAAGTTGGCTGTTTTATAGCAGTTTCCAAATCAGTGGAATTTTGATTATTGCTTACGGTATAATCTTTTTGCATCAGGAATGACAAACAGCAATATATTGGTGGGATGATATCGAATTTTCTTTATAAAAAAATCTTAAAATTAAGTTAACTTCCTTATAACAGCTTTATTAATAAATATATAAAGACAAATATTTAGGTTTTCCAGCAGGGGTGACAAACGTCAGTGGGGTCACGACATCGAATTTTCTTTTAAAAAAATTAAAATTGTGTTAACTGCCTTATAGCAGCGTTAAATTATTTGAAATTTTAAACCCTTAATGGATGTAGATAGACAACTGTAGAGTTTTTTGTAGTGGGGGTGACAAACGCCAGCGGCGGAACGAGACTGACTTTTCTTCAAAAAAAATGCTGAAATTGAGTTAACTTTCTTATAGTAGTTTCTAAATGACTGCAATTTTGATCAACTATTGCTTACAATTAGACAAACAGATGGTCTTTTTCCAGCAGGGGTGACTAACGACAATGGCGTCACGACATCCACTTTTTTTAAAAAAAAAATGTTAAAATTGAGTTAACTTCCTTATAGTAGCTTTAAATTATCTGAAATTTTAACCGCTTAATGGATCTATATCGACAAATATATAGTTTTTTGTAGTGTGGGTGACATACGACAGCGACGGCACGAGACTGAATTTTCTTAAAAAAAATTGCTAAACTTTAGTTTACTTTATTATAGTAGTTTCTAAATGACTGCAATTTTGACCCACTAATGCCTACAATTAGACAAATAAATGTTTTTTTTTCCAGCAGGGGTGACAAACGACAATGGCGTCACGAATTTTCTTTTAAAAAATGTTAAAATTCAGTTAACTTCCTTATAAAAGCTTGAAATTATCTGAAATTTTAACCACTTAATGGATATACATAGGCAAATATACAGTTTTTTTGTAAGGAGGTGACATACGTCAGCTGCGGCGCGAGAATGAATTTTATTCAAAAAAATTGCTAAAATTGAGTTTACTTTTTTATAGTAATTTCTAAATGACTGCAATTCTGACCAACTATTGCCTACAATTAGACAAATAGATGGTCTTTTTTCCAGCAGGGGTAACATACGACAGTGGCGTCACGACATCGGATTTTCTTTTAAAAAAATGTTAAAATTCAGTTAAGTAGTACTAATTATAGTAGCTTGAAATTATTTGAAATCTTAACCACTTAATGGATATACATAGACAAATATACTCAATTTTATCAATTTTTTTTAAGTAAATTCAGTCTCGTGCCGCCGCTGACGTATGTCACCCTTACTACAAAAAACTGTATATTTGTATATGTATATCCACTAAGTGGTTAACAATTCAGATAATTTCAAGCTACTATAAGGAAGTTAAATCAATTTTAACATTTTTTTAAAATAAAATTCGATGTCGTGTCGCCACTGTGGTTTGTCACCTCTTCTGAGAAAAAACCATCTATTTGTCTAATTTCAGGCAATAATTGGTCAAAATTGCAGTCATTTATAAACTACTATAAGAAAGTAAACTCAATTTAGCGATTTTTTTGAAGAAAATTTAGTCTCGTCCCGCCACGACGTATGTCACCCCCACTACAATAAAACTGTATATTTGTCTATGTGTGTCCATTAACTATAAAGGAAGTTAACTGAATTTTAACATTTTTTTAAAAGAAAATTTGATATCGTGACGCCACTGTCGTATGTCATCTCTTTTGGAAAAAAAACCATCTATTTGTCTAATTGTAGGCCAAAATTGGGATATTTTAAATATATTTTTCCCGTGTATGATCTATAAAGTATATCATCAATTTAATTTGACTGGTCCACTGTAATTTTTTGTTGCCTACTACGGATACTACAAGTTCCGCCTCAGACTCTCCTCCCTGCACAGTGCCGGTTTTCCCGCTTAGATTTGTTTAGAGCGGTTGTTAGGGCAACGCGATGGTGAATATCCATAAGCTAAATAGAGATGGGAGCATTGGGAGCGGCATAAAATTGCTGCTGTTGCTGCTGCAGGCTGCCAGGCGCTTGTTCGCTTGTTATGGAATTAATGTAAATTAGTGCATCGTGTCGTGTATCGTGGTATATAACTGTTTTCTAAGAACATAAAATATATTTAAAATCTTATAAATTCATATTAAGTATTAAAAACGCTCCAAAGCTAAGGATAATTAACATCATATAAATGTAAAAAATAGCCATTTTAGGCGTGGCACCCCGAACATTTTTAGCCTGTCACGCTATTTTTGCCTGCAGCTGCGCTTCACCCGTTATTAAATCCACGAGCTGTCACTGCTCGATTTAGTTCTATACATAGTCATTTAGTAGCGCATATTAATTGCGTTTTGTTTCATTTTTGTAGACAAAAGAAAAAAGGAAAGGAAGGAATTTCCAGTTAGGTCCTTTGTCTACTACATAAAAACTCATTTTCGTAGATAATTTTACCATAGTTGTACACCATTCTATTTATTTCAGATGCCTGAAATATAAACACAAACGTTCTACCTTTGATGATTTTCTGTATAAAAATATTTGTCTTCTAAATACGAGACTTTTTAATATATTTAAATAATAGTATTATATCTCGAACGTTGCGCCGTAAATACTGGCTTCTTGTTGTATAAATACTTTCCAGGCGTCCAGACATCCGAAAACGCAAAAATCTGCTAAAATCTCGGAGAATGATTTTTTTTACGATTCTGGTCTTTCACGTCCGGTCGCCGATCTGTAAATGTCTAGTGTGGGATAAAAAAATAATAAGAGTTTGGGTCGTCATTTGTTTGACTATTCGCTGACCAATCACTTCATAACGAGATTAAATAATTAAACGAAACGCAAGGAATTATTTTTGAAGCATCTTGCTGAAGCTTTTTTAAATGAACCTGGATCAAGTGTTGAAAGTGGTAGTTTTAACCTCGAAATGAGTAATATACACTATTTTTCTTACGACCACTCAAAATTTTCAGTAGAATTATTATATTTTATATATTTCAACACTAGTATTGAGAAAATTGTCACCCTTTACGTCAGCTGTGACATTAACACAAGATTGTCGTGTTGAAAAGCATTTTTTAACTCACAAGTTCAATTATTTTTTTAATACGAGTCTGATATATGATATTTTCTAGCCCAGTTAACAGCGTGATTTTGTCAGTCTCGTAATTGGTCGTGGGAAAAAGGCATATCGTCTTTGCATTCAGATGAATGGGGGTTATATTCAGTCTTTTAAAGAATTTCAGTAGTGATAATAAATATGTTTTATTTTAGTTGTTATTGAATACTATGCATAAAAAAAATCTGTTTTTTGACGTTAAAATTTAAAACAAGTATAACAAACTATATTCGAAATCAGTAAGATTAGCTCTATAATTGTATATACAGAATGCTCTTTTTGAAAAAAATATAAAATACTTTAAGTCAGATTTTCCCGAGTTGGTTTAATCCAGTCTTTTGATCTAGATATCAATTTTGGCAATCCAGCGCCTATTCTATGGAGATCAATTAAATACATATCTTCGCGTATCATTTCGACCGGTTTATTATCATCAGAAGCTACTGACTAACGTTTTCTTATACTAACCAGAGTCGATCGCTGACCGTTCGAAAATCTGTTAGTCGATCTACTCAAGAGACAAAAGCATGGAGTTATGGACATCCCTGTGAAAAAAGCTTTAGGAGGCCGGAGGTAGTATTATTTCGTTGCAAATTAAACACATGTTTGGTGTGTAGTAAAAAATATTGAAGATACTTCCGAGGGTACTTCATTCTAGCTAAGAAATTATATGGATAAGTTGTATGTAAGATTCTTCTACATTTTCAATCAATCACTTTTTATTAAAGTAGTTCAATAACATACAGTTCTATGATAGCCGATAGTAACAGATATTCACGCAGAGTGCAATGGTCGACACCAGCTAGCCGCTGAGCTTTCACTTCTAACGGTGAGTGGTGGGCAGACGAGATGGCTGCAACGGGATGCTAACTAAACACTTTCTCATAATTGTCGCATTTCATATGATTGTAGCTACGTAACCAGTTTCACTAGGTTGATTGTTTTGTGTGGTATAATAAACCATTATTGAAATAAATACCATTTTAAATATATATATATATATATATATATATATATATATATATATATATATATATATATGAAGAAAGTAAATAACGTCCTTAGACAAATTAGTAGGAAGTTTAGCGCCCATTGGATTCTGCCTTATTCAGGTATAGGGTCCAACAATCATGGACCATTATACCGCCTTTGGGCGCTTTCCATCATCTCTACCGGCACAATTGACGACGTTTCGCCCTTTTGGGACTTATCAAAAAACAAGCCTCACACTAATACCCTTCAATGACACCTCTTTACTCTTTGGGTTAATTTCTTACTGCCTTAAATTTTCATCGTATATATTCAAACTGCCGTTGAAAGTTTTGCATCATCTGTATTATATGGCTGCATTGGCCTGATGAGCATCAAAAGGGCAAAACGTCGTCATTTGTGCCAGTAGAGATGATGGAAAGCGCTTAAAGACTTGTTGGTATAATGGTCCCTGATTTTTGGATCCTGTACCTGAATAAGCTCATCAATGGCAGAATTATTTGTCTGAATGGCTGTTAAACTTCCTGCTGATTTGTCTACGGACGTTATTTACTTTGACAAACATTATTTACTTTCTTGTTCTTATTGAAACTTTGTCCAAAAAAACCGGTATCATGCATTTTCATCCTTTGGAGCCGTCGTTTCGCCAACAAAATAGTTGGTATCGCACGGCAAACCAAAAAATTGAAAGCCTACGCATATCGCGCTTGTGTTTTCAACTTGTACATCTATATACTTCTTATTGGTACCCCCATATTCACTAAAAAGGTTAAAGAGATAAACCAGGTTTAGTTGCCATAGTACTTAAAACTCATAGTTCGCCAGTTATGTTTCGCTTATGTCACTGTCATTTTGTAATTGTGACATTAGAAAAAATGTTTGTTGAATTCTTAAAAAAGTTATCTTAAACCTACAACTGTCAAGTTAGACCTGGTCTAAATTTAAACCTCTTTAGTGAATACGGGTGTAGAAGTTCAAATAACATGCCTCACACTACTACCCATAGATGATACCTCTTTACTCTTTGGATTAATTTCTTACTGCCTTAAATGTTCATCGTATATATTTAAACTGCCGTTGATAGGTATTTGGCAAAGCATGCATTAGAATGATCATGCGTGGGTAGATATTGAAGTCAATCAAAATACGCTTTCACTAAATTCACACATCTTTATCAAAAATTTTTGGCCGGAAAAGATAACTGTTGAATAGCAATAATATATAATTTTTGCAGCTGCAAAACGGCTCACGAAAAGAATTGCTTTAGATTATATCACAGGGTACCCTCGTAGGTGACGATACACTTAGCATGTAGTGCTGTTCCAATCTTATTGAGGTTTCATTTTCGATTTTGTCATATCGAGCATTGAACAATCTGTTAGTTCTCAGGTCTCCCTGGGTATATGGTGGTTTCACCGACAATGACTCCACTTTCGATTTTTTAAATGGAACACTCTGTATATTTTTTACATTTTTGTATTCCTGAGGCAATTCCGAATCAAAATGTGACATTTTAAAAACTTTTTACGCCTACTTGATTTTTTTAGAGCCATTTTTAAAATTGCATCTAGGTGGCCATGACCGGACGAAAATTAATCTAAGGACCTGAAATGATGACAGAATAATACAATCACTAAGTTTAAGTGATTAGTGTGATAGCTAGGAACAAGAGACGTTGATAAAATCAAATTGTGTCTAACTATTTTTTTTTCAAACGGCGGCCCTTTTTATACAAGCACTTTTTGAAGAAAGGATTTTTTTGCGAATCTAACGATACTAACTCTTTTGCGACTCTTCTTCAGCTAACTTCAATAACGCTATAAAATGTAAAAGCACAATATTCGAGTTCACTGTAGTTATTCAAAGTGCATACCTCCTTGTTCACGAAACATTTCCGCTCATTCAGTTGCTTCTCTCAACCCGTTGTGCAGCATTTGAGGCGTAATACTTCTAAATACACGTACACTCCTTTGTTTTAAGATTTCAGGAGTGGCTGGGGCTGTTACAAAGACTCTTTCTTTACATATCCCCAAATAAAGAAATCGAGAACAGTGAGATTCAGTGAACGGGCGGGCCACCCATTGGTTGCCATAACTTTATCATTAAAATCTTCAATTAAATAATTAACAACTTCTTCTTCTGGTATTGTTGCGGTAAAACTTCTAAAGGTAGATCATTAAGATGTTACCAACGACATCAGCCCAGACATTGACACCAAACCTTTTTTGAAAATGTCCTACTCTCATTTCATGTTGATTTTGTTGGGCCTAGTAACGAGTGTTTTGCTTGTTAAACATACCATTATTAGTAAATCTGTATTCGTCAGAAAATAAGATGAAGTTAATAAAATTTGGGTCAATTCTACAATTTTGAAGCAACCAACCACAAAACAACACCCGTCTATCGCCATTGTCAAGATACAAATATTGGTGTAACTGGTACTTGAAAGCTCGGTATCCGTGTTTCTTTAGTATTGTTCCAGCTGATTCATGACTTAAACCCAGTTCGTAATTAATTTTTCTTAAAAGTTTTATCAACTTCAACCATAGCATAAAAATTAATCTCCATTTCTTCATTTATAATAAATCTGCCTTCCGCCACTTGATTTCCTTCTTGATGCCTAAAACGATTCTCGAGATATGGAAAATACTGATGAACTGGATGTTGTTGGTCGGGGTATCTCTGAGCATACAACTCAGCAGCACTCCTTGAATTTTTATGACATTTTCCAACTGTTAATAACATATCGACTTTTTCACTTTGAGTATACATAATTTTGACTTTTGAAAACAAAAATAATATAAAACCAAGAAAAATATATATATATATTATATATATATAAAAATAATAGGTAAAAACAAATATATATATATATTTGTTTTATATATATATATAACAAATTTTTTGTTTCTTGTACCTAATTACTTAAGAGCGCCAAAAGCTTATTAATCGTGTCAATGCTACTATTAAATTCAGCAGTTTTAACTTGAACGTCACTAACATCTCCAATAAATATTTTTAGCAAAATTCAGAAGTTTATTTAAAAGCATTTTTTTATATTCATAAGTCGCAGTAAGCGTCAGCAGGGTCGCTGGTATAGGGGCTGGCTTTACGAAGTTTCTCGTTAAGATTTCTTTTTGGTTGCTATAAGCTGCACAACTCCGTTTACGAGATTTCACCATGATTTTTTTGACGACCGCTAAGTTGAAAACTATTAGCTACTTTATCTTTAAGACCAGGGTATAACACACAGTCTGTCCAGTCAAACATTTCGCTAAATTTTCCATGTCAGCACACTATTTTTGGAGATTACCATCATCTTCATGTGCGGTCATTCAATCAGGACTAAATGTAAACACTGAAGTTGATACTGCACTCTTACTGCTCTGTTCTTGCAAAGTTTACACAGAACTCGCGAAAATGTTTAACAAACTCTTTCATCGTGTTGTAATATGTCTATAGACCACAGAATGTAATATCTATATTAAAAATTTATTTATAAATGTGCAGAAAGAAGTAAATTATAGTATTTAAAATTAAAAGATGTATTTTTCTTTTCGAAACTGTGAGGTATTTTTTATTCACTTATTCTGCAGCTGTTGAAGACGTTTAATATCGTTATTCTTTTTATTACGTTGTTTATACTCTTTGCTGGAAATTATCTACAAAGAAGATACATTTCTTAAATTCTCAATCAGGCTTAATTTTTTTAGTATTCTACATTTTTAGGAAAATTAATAGTATTAAAACGGTTTTCTTAAATTCGTTTTTGTAGATTTTGAAAATAATTAAAATGTATATTAAACCACTAAACTTGTAATGATCTGTCAATATTTTCCATTTTGCATCGTAAACAAGGAGCTCCGCGATTTCTTTAAAAAAATAAGACCATGTTTTTGTGCTCGTTTCTGTTAGATTATATAGGAAAAGAGCAGAACAGAAACAACAAAATTAAGTGTTGATACAAGCCAAGAGCTTCTTTATTAACTAACTTAACTCTATAGGTTTTAAACGTACATACAACCAGAGATTATGTCATTGTTATATAAACAATTCTCTGAATCGAATATAAGCAGTAATATGATACTTCTGGTTTTTTTCCTTTTTGTATTACTGGGTGAACTCAATACTCCCACTCAAAAAGAAAAATTTTAAACGTGAATAAACATAAACTTTAAAAACATTTATTATTTCGTGCTTGTATCAATTTTAAATTTAAGAATGCG
>JAUTXW010004450.1:5000-60000 GCA_030620095.1 Kuschelorhynchus macadamiae | reverse complement strand
TGAGACACCCGAAATTGAACCATATAAACTATCTGAAATATTTTCAATAATTCCTGAATACGATGGTGATCAAATTTTTCTCCAAACATTTCTCAATGCTTGTGATTGTGCTTACAATATGTCTACACGCGATCAAAAAGATTTATTAGTAATCCACATAAAAAATAAATTACGTGCAAGAGCAGCGCAGCTAATAAGCTCTCGCAACCCTATTTCTTATTTAGAAATAAAACAACTTTTAAATTCTCACTTTGGAGATACGCGAGACTTGTCTTCTTTAATACAAGACTTACAACGTATTAAACAATTACCAAATGAAAGTCCTTTAACCTTTCTCAACCGACTTCAAGTGCTAAATGCAAAAATGCACGCTAATATACAAAAGTCTAATCTCACCCCACAACAAAAACAAGCTCAAATAACTCTAATCGAATCCATGTCTCTGAGTACCCTCTTAACTGGTCTTGAACCCCGTATTGGACACATAATTCGTGCCAGTAACCCAAGAGATCTTCTTGAAGCTCAAATACGTATTCGACGTGAACTTCAATTGTCTTATTTTGAATCTCAAAAAGTTTCAAAACCGAACCCACCAAAGCCATTCAACCAATCTTTGAAAAAAACAAACTTTCAAACACAAAAATGTTTTAAATGCGGACGTACTGGTCATTCAGCAAATCAATGCCATGCCAATAACGGACAACCACGTCCCAATTTTTCCCAAAGCTCAAATTTTCAGCGACCCCAGTTTGCCCCGCAAACAAATTCTCTTCAGTCACAAAGACCAAACATGCAACAACAAAGAAGCCCAAATACGCAAACCCCAAATATGATAAATAATCAATCAAATCAAAATAATTTCCAACGTCAACCGAATTCTAATTATTCTCGACCCTCAGTAATTCACAAAAATCCCAATTTTAAAGCTCACTTAGTTAGCACAGATAATAATCAAGAAAAATATTTTAATGACTATTATCAAGACTATCAACAAGATTATCAACAAGATTACCAAGATCCCTCATACTTTTCTTATGAAGACACCTCTACTTTATTCGAAAATGAATACGACAATTTTTATGAGAATCCAGATCCCAATTTAAACTTTAACGAATCAATCGAAAACGATCAAAATTTTCCAATCGAGGAAAATCAAAATTTTCTTTTATCCCCAGATCAAAACCATCCACCCAATCAAGAAATAGATCAAATACAAGCCCAAATAGAAACTCTCACGCTAGACGATATGAATCCTTCACTCAATTTCCCCGAACAACGATTTCTTTAAATCCTTTTCTTGCAATAAATCCTAAAAATCTTTACTATATCAAAGACGCAACAAATACTTTCAAACTACTCATAGATTCTGGTGCAGGTATTTCAATTTTCAAAGAAAATACAGTAAGGAACTTTCCAAATCGTTTCCCCGAAAATGCAACAATTCAAGGCATTACCGAACAAAAACTTTTAATAACTGAATCAACTTTGATAAATTTTAACAACGGTGACCCTCACAAAGTCTATATTTATAATTTAGACATTGATTTTGACGGAATTCTAGGTCTTGACTTCCTAGAACACTACGAATGTACAATCGATTTAAAAAATAAACAACTTATTACCAATTTTAAAACACTACCATTGTATAAAGTTGAAGACAATTATTCTTCAACAAAACTCGAAACACACGAGGCAAATAAAAATAAAATAACTATACAAGGTAGAATGGAACAAGTTTTTAAATTAAAATGTCATCTAATCAATACTGATGCTATTTTATACCGAAAAGAAATAGAAAAAGTACATATCCCTAATGCCCTTGTCCATGTCAATCAAAACGGTGAATTTTTGACAACAATTATCAATGCGAATGCAATTCCAAAAACAATTGATTTCTCAAATATCGAAATAGAACCATTTTCGATACACACACTTCTTAATTTCAATTTTCCCGAATCTTCCGAATTTCAAACTTTAAATAGAATCCCGACTATTAGATCCCAGCTTAGACTTGACCATTTAAACGAAGAAGAAAAAGAATTAATCACAAATCTTTGTGTCAATTTTGAAGACATTTTTTATCTAGAAGGTGACAACCTTTCCTTCACAAGTGAAATTAAACATAAGATAGACACGAATAATACAAAACCCATTTTTACTAAATCTTATAGATATCCCCAAATACATAAACAAGAGGTTAAAACGCAAGTAAACAATATGTTACAACAAGGTATAATTAGACCATCAATTTCTCCCTGGTCATCTCCCGTTTGGGTTGTACCGAAAAAAATCGACTCTAGTAATAAACAAAAATGGAGAATCGTAATAGATTATAGAAAACTGAACGAATCCACTGTTAATGATAAATATCCACTTCCTAATATCTCAGATTTACTTGACCAACTTGGACAGTGTCAATATTTCACGACTCTTGATCTCGCTTCTGGTTTCCATCAGATAGAGATAGATCCCAAAGATATTTCAAAAACAGCGTTCTCAGTAGAAAACGGTCATTATGAATTTAAACGAATGCCCTTCGGACTAAAGAATGCCCCATCTACATTCCAACGTGTAATGGACAATATTCTTTTAGGAATCTTAAATGAACGATGTCTTGTCTATATGGACGATATTATAGTCTATTCCGCTACAATTGATGAACATATCCAACGATTACGCGAAGTTTTCAAAAGACTAAGAAAAGCTAATCTTAAAATACAACCAGACAAATGCGAATTTTTACGCAAAGAAGTAGCATATCTTGGACACGTAATAACTAAAGACGGTGTTAAAACGAATCCAACAAAAATTGAATGTATCCAAAATTTTCCCCAACCAAAAAATCCTAAGGATATAAAATCTTTCCTTGGCTTAGCAGGCTATTATCGACGATTCATTCCTAATTTTGCGAAAATTTCTAAACCACTTACTCGTCTACTCAAAAAAGAAATAAAATTTGACTTTGATTCTGATTGCAAAGAATCTTTTGATGAACTGAAAAAATTGCTAATTTCTGACCCAATTCTTATATACCCAAATTTTAACGAACCATTTCTTTTAACCACAGATGCTAGTGCTTTTGCAATAGGCGCTGTGTTATCACAAGGACCTGTAGGAAAAGATTTACCAATTGGCTATGCATCTAGAACCTTATGTAAAGCCGAAACAAATTATTCAACTATTGAACGTGAACTCCTTGCAATTGTATG
This sequence comes from Kuschelorhynchus macadamiae, assembly GCA_030620095.1. NCBI lineage: Eukaryota > Metazoa > Arthropoda > Insecta > Coleoptera > Curculionidae > Kuschelorhynchus > Kuschelorhynchus macadamiae. Next base: position 56,791 of record JAUTXW010004450.1, on the reverse strand, counting down.
GGCAGTAAAACATTTTCGCCCGTATCTTTTTGGCAGAAAATTTAAACTAATTACAGACCACCGCCCTCTTACTTGGCTTTTTTCAATTAAAGACCCAGGTAGTAGACTCGCACGCTGGAGACTTAAACTCGAAGAATATGAGTATGAAATAATTTACAAACCCGGTAAGATTAATAAAAACGCAGACGCATTATCAAGAATTAAAATTAATCATTTTAATCAATGCGCAAAATTCCAATCAAAACTTTCTATTTTTGCGACAAATCAAGACGATGACGAAAATTCTAATAACTCAAATTTAAATTTCGATGATGAAAAAATAACCGAAGATTACAACACATTTGCTAATATGTACGAAACAAAATCTTTAATTGATTATTCAAAAATTGAAACTTCAAATGAACAACTTCTAAATAAATCACATAAAAACATAATAACCTTTTTTCAACAAAAGAATTTAGGAGAATTACAACATGAAATATTAGAAGACATTTTTGAAGAAAATGCAGATTTTTCAATGCAAAGACTAAATATTTTCTCTAGTAAAACAGTCAAAAATCGGAAATATTACATAATTCCTTTGTTACTCGACCCAGAAAATATAGTCCAACATCTTTTCTATATTATTTATACAGGACAAAACGAATTTGACCTTTTGTCAACATATTTTCTCGAAAATAAAATAGACCTTCCTATTCTTGAAATATTTTCTTTTATCTTTGCAGACAAAGATATTAAAATATGTATTTGTCAAAATAATGTAACCATCCCAGATAAAGACCAAATACCAATTATATTGGAACAATACCATTTAGGCAAAAGTAATTTACACCGCGGAATTAATGAAACTTTAAGACGCATCAAAGAAAAATATAATTGGCCCAAAATGATTAAAGATGTAGAAAACTTTATAAAAAGTTGTGAAACATGTCAAAAAATTAAAATATGCCGAAAAAATTTAAGCAACCCTTTAGTGCTAACAGAAACACCGAAAACACCATTTGAACGAATAAATATTGATATATTTGAATATCCATCTAAAAACTATGCTTTGACAATACGAGACGAACTTACTAAATTTACCCAAGCTTATCCAATTGAAGATAAAACGGCAAAAACTATCGTTAATACTATTATTTTATTTTTCCAACATTATGGTACCCCACTACGAATCCATTGTGATTATGGCCGTGAATTTAATAATACATTAATGAAAGACCTATGTGAACTATACGACATAAAAATAACATTTTCAAGTGTAGGTCATCCCCAATCAAACGGCTCTTTAGAAAGATTTCACGCTACACTTAGCGAAATGATAAGAGCTAATCAAACCGAAAACCCACATGAACATCCGTTCAACGTACTTCCGTATGCTGTTATTTGTTACAATAACACGAAAAATAAAACCCACGGTTTTACGCCCTTTGAACTAATTTTCGGACATACTTCTTCTAGACCCCCTGAAACCCTATATAATGAGAAAAACCTCATATCAAAATACATACGTGATTTAAACAATCGTATGCAATTCCTTTATAAATCTGCTCGTAATAAAACGAAACAACAAAAAGAAAAAGCAAAAGAACGTTTCGATCAACATGTTGCCAAACATCCTTATGATTATAAAATAGGTGAAAAAGTATATGTACGTGAATCCCAAATTAAAGATAAGGCTCAAAACAAATTTAATGGCCCTTTCGAAATTCTCGAAATTTATCAAAACTCAGCCCTTTTATTAAATCCCAATTCTAAACAAAAATCTAAAATAAATTTTGATAGATTAAAACCATACTACGAGCAAATTTCTCTTCCAGGACCATCCTCGGACTGTCATCAGTCGTCCAGTCCCAATACTCCATAAGTCCAATTAACAACACGATAGGAGTCTTCTTTCATGAAGAAGCAAAAATAAGAATATCTAATGATAAATGGACATTACTTGTATATAAAGATTTAGAACCAATTAAGGATACAATTGTAAATAATGATAGAATTTTAGAAAACCTTATTAATAATATTAATGAAGACGTACCACGAATGAAAGCATTTAAATCTGAAGTACTAACACATATTAGTCTCCTTAGACAAATATCAGGAGCTGTAAATCAAAAATATACAGAAATAATGGCAGATACTAAAAAATATATTTTTAGAGAAAAACGTGGAATTTTTAATGGTATAGGAACATTTTGGAAAGCAATTACAGGAAACCTAGATGCTTCCGATGGCGAATATTTTAATGACTGTATAGAAAAAATAACACATGATGAATATCAAATCGAAAATCTTCTTAAAAATCAAATTTCAGTAACTACCTCAGTAATAAAAGAATTTAATTCAACTATTCAGAAACTTAAAATTGACGAAGAAACATTCAATAATGACATAATAGAAATACGAAAATCAATACTGGATATTTCTGACGATCTGAAATATTATTCCTCTCAAATAGAAATATTAAATATTTGCGAACTATTAATGGAAAGCTATTCATTTCTTGAAAATTCCTTGAATGATATTATAAATTCAATTGTTTTCGCCCGTTTACGAATTTTACACAGTTCGATTATTACACCTTTTGACCTAATAGAATCACTAAAGCACATATCTCAATCATTGCAGAGAAATAATTTACCTTTGCTAATTCACCCTTCAAGTGTGGCTCAATATCTCGAAATCATAGAACTAAAGGCATATCAATATGATTCAAAAGTAATTTTTGTTCTCGAAATCCCATTAGTAGATCCAGAAAAATATATTCTCTTTCACTTATATCCAATACCAATTTTGGATAATCGAACAGGCCTTCACCACATTCTTTCAATAACAAATAATTTAATTGCGCGAAACGATGATTCATTATTATACATCACAATTCGCAACTTGGAATCATGCAAATCTTTGAGCAGCCGAACACTAATATGTTCCAACATCCTGCCATATCCAATAGACAGTGATGCTGTTTGTGAAGCCCAGTTACTACGATTAATCAATCGCCTTCCAAGAACGTGCCAAGTTTCAGTTATCCTAGCCAAAGACTATCATGTGCAAGAACTTAACCAAAACTCCTGGTTAGTTGCCGTTGCAGACCCTTTACCTGTGACCATTAAATGCGGTTCCAGAAACGTTGTTACCCAAACAATCAGTACCAACGCCATAATTAAACTCCAACCAGAGTGCAGTGCATTTATTGGCAGCACCAAAGTTCTAGCGAAGAAATTTGTAAATACCTATGACAATGTTACCTACAGCAACGTTCCAATCCAAATTCCATTTGATTGCTGCAGTCATTACCCTGAAAAGATTCACATACCAGACTTGAAGCCTCTTCAGTTACACCACATTGATACAGAAAATTTAAATATAGCTCAACATAAATTAAATGAATATTCTGATCAGTTGGACAGACTAATCAATCAACCATTCGTAAAGAAACATATCGGTTGGTTTACGATCCTGACCATAACTCTGATCATCAGTCTAATTATCCTGTATATATTTTGTAAATGTTATAGAAGAAAACCTAAAAACCTCAGTATTGGAGTTATCAATGCCAATAGTGATGACTACCCACCTTCTCCACCAAGGTCCAGAACAAATTTCGTACAATGGAGAAGAATATTTCCAAAAAGGCGACCAAATATACGTGTTGGTGAACCAACAGAAGAATCTGAAGAAATAGAACTTAACCTGAACAAACATTCAGCTTGAAAGTTGCTTCCACGCATCAACTTTCATCTTGATGGGGGAGTTGTTATATCTATTCTCACCAGCTAGTTCATCATACAAGTTATGCCAACCTTGGTTCCCAGACTATCAGATATCACCCGCCAACGCAGTATTCAGAAGCCGAGCTTATCTCAATAACAAAAGTATCATATATCAGCAGGTGCCACTTGTTTACGAAAACAAGTCTATACCAAGAAAGCTTCATCAGCAGAACCCACGTCCTGACCCAAGTGTTCAAGAAAGAAGTAAACAGTTCCCACTGAGTCAGCATAACGAAACATATAAATAGTTATTTTCTTTGTATAAAGTACAGTTCAGTAAAGTTCAGTCTAGCTTCTCATTTGTTAAACGTCACGCTGTAATTTTGCAAGTTCAAATGTATATATGTTATATCTATTCTCACCAGCTAGTTCATCATACAAGTTATGCCAACCTTGGTTCCCAGACTATCAGATATCACCCGCCAACGCAGTATTCAGAAGCCGAGCTTATCTCAATAACAAAAGTATCATATATCAGCAGGTGCCACTTGTTTACGAAAACAAGTCTATACCAAGAAAGCTTCATCAGCAGAACCCACGTCCTGACCCAAGTGTTCAAGAAAGAAGTAAACAGTTCCCACTGAGTCAGCATAACGAAACATATAAATAGTTATTTTCTTTGTATAAAGTACAGTTCAGTAAAGTTCAGTCTAGCTTCTCATTTGTTAAACGTCACGCTGTAATTTTGCAAGTTCAAATGTATATATTTTAATTTGTATTTTTCAAGTAATAAAATAATTTTTTAAAAAGTAATTTCGCAAGAAAGTGATTTAACAAACTGGCGCAGTCGGTAGGATCTGAAAACGTCTAACAGAACACGAAGCCCTTGTGCACTCTCACTGTCGACGGAGGATCCCAATCCATTGTTCAGAAGAACCTGTGAAAACCAAGAAAAATACAAGAAGTACTGAAACTCAAGAAAAGCAGAGAAAATCACGACCCGACGTCACCAACTCGCAGTCAATCTACGGATTAGGAACACCTAGTGAAACCCCTGGTAGAATTTGCTGCAGAGAACACGACGAAGTCTGATGTTTCTACTAGTAACGTAAGACTGAATCATCTCGTTATTAATTTTCTTTATATTTTTCAATTTTCCAAAATATTGAATTTTTTTTATTCAAATTTAAGGAAATTGTTCGATTTTTCAATTTTGATATTTAGTTAACGAAAAACTGAATTCAAAAACAAGTTTCAAAAATACAAAAGAATATTTTAATTTCAAATTTTGATTATACAGTTAATCAAATTTCAGACAAACAAAACAAAACCACTTGAATTTTGTAGATTTTAGTATTGCTTTAATTTACGTTGATTTGTGTACTACTTTACGTACTGCCAATCAACCTAAATTCTTAATTTTAAGTTCGTATCCTTTATATAATATTGTGTGCCTATATTTGATAATATTGTGTGCCTATATTATTTTATTTTGATATATTGATATATTGAGCAACCATGACTGATAACGGAATACAAAATGTCCCTGAGACACCCGAAATTGAACCATATAAACTATCTGAAATATTTTCAATAATTCCTGAATACGATGGTGATCAAATTTTTCTCCAAACATTTCTCAATGCTTGTGATTGTGCTTACAATATGTCTACACGCGATCAAAAAGATTTATTAGTAATCCACATAAAAAATAAATTACGTGCAAGAGCAGCGCAGCTAATAAGCTCTCGCAACCCTATTTCTTATTTAGAAATAAAACAACTTTTAAATTCTCACTTTGGAGATACGCGAGACTTGTCTTCTTTAATACAAGACTTACAACGTATTAAACAATTACCAAATGAAAGTCCTTTAACCTTTCTCAACCGACTTCAAGTGCTAAATGCAAAAATGCACGCTAATATACAAAAGTCTAATCTCACCCCACAACAAAAACAAGCTCAAATAACTCTAATCGAATCCATGTCTCTGAGTACCCTCTTAACTGGTCTTGAACCCCGTATTGGACACATAATTCGTGCCAGTAACCCAAGAGATCTTCTTGAAGCTCAAATACGTATTCGACGTGAACTTCAATTGTCTTATTTTGAATCTCAAAAAGTTTCAAAACCGAACCCACCAAAGCCATTCAACCAATCTTTGAAAAAAACAAACTTTCAAACACAAAAATGTTTTAAATGCGGACGTACTGGTCATTCAGCAAATCAATGCCATGCCAATAACGGACAACCACGTCCCAATTTTTCCCAAAGCTCAAATTTTCAGCGACCCCAGTTTGCCCCGCAAACAAATTCTCTTCAGTCACAAAGACCAAACATGCAACAACAAAGAAGCCCAAATACGCAAACCCCAAATATGATAAATAATCAATCAAATCAAAATAATTTCCAACGTCAACCGAATTCTAATTATTCTCGACCCTCAGTAATTCACAAAAATCCCAATTTTAAAGCTCACTTAGTTAGCACAGATAATAATCAAGAAAAATATTTTAATGACTATTATCAAGACTATCAACAAGATTATCAACAAGATTACCAAGATCCCTCATACTTTTCTTATGAAGACACCTCTACTTTATTCGAAAATGAATACGACAATTTTTATGAGAATCCAGATCCCAATTTAAACTTTAACGAATCAATCGAAAACGATCAAAATTTTCCAATCGAGGAAAATCAAAATTTTCTTTTATCCCCAGATCAAAACCATCCACCCAATCAAGAAATAGATCAAATACAAGCCCAAATAGAAACTCTCACGCTAGACGATATGAATCCCTCACTCAATTTCCCCGAACAACGATTTCTTTAAATCCTTTTCTTGCGATAAATCCTAAAAATCTTTACTATATCAAAGACGCAACAAATACTTTCAAACTACTCATAGATTCTGGTGCAGGTATTTCAATTTTCAAAGAAAATACAGTAAGGAACTTTCCAAATCGTTTCCCCGAAAATGCAACAATTCAAGGCATTACCGAACAAAAACTTTTAATAACTGAATAAACTTTGATAAATTTTAACAACGGTGACCCTCACAAAGTCTATATTTATAATTTAGACATTGATTTTGACGGAATTCTAGGTCTTGACTTCCTAGAACACTACGAATGTACAATCGATTTAAAAAATAAACAACTTATTACCAATTTTAAAACACTACCATTGTATAAAGTTGAAGACAATTATTCTTCAACAAAACTCGAAACATACGAGGCAAATAAAAATAAAATAACTATACAAGGTAGAACGGAACAAGTTTTTAAATTAAAATGTCATCTAATCAATACTGATGCTATTTTATACCGAAAAGAAATAGAAAAAGTACATATCCCTAATGCCCTTGTCCATGTCGATCAAAACGGTGAATTTTTGACAACAATTATCAATGCGAATGCAATTCCAAAAACAATTGATTTCTCAAATATCGAAATAGAACCATTTTCGATACACACACTTCTTAATTTCAATTTTCCCGAATCTTCCGAATTTCAAACTTTAAATAGAATCCCGACTATTAGATCCCAGCTTAGACTTGACCATTTAAACGAAGAAGAAAAAGAATTAATCACAAATCTTTGTGTCAATTTTGAAGACATTTTTTATCTAGAAGGTGACAACCTTTCCTTCACAAGTGAAATTAAACATAAGATAGACACGAATAATACAAAACCCATTTTTACTAAATCTTATAGATATCCCCAAATACATAAACAAGAGGTTAAAACGCAAGTAAACAATATGTTACAACAAGGTATAATTAGACCATCAATTTCTCCCTGGTCATCTCCCGTTTGGGTTGTACCGAAAAAAATCGACTCTAGTAATAAACAAAAATGGAGAATCGTAATAGATTATAGAAAACTGAACGAATCCACTGTTAATGATAAATATCCACTTCCTAATATCTCAGATTTACTTGACCAACTTGGACAGTGTCAATATTTCACGACTCTTGATCTCGCTTCTGGTTTCCATCAGATAGAGATAGATCCCAAAGATATTTCAAAAACAGCGTTCTCAGTAGAAAACGGTCATTATGAATTTAAACGAATGCCCTTCGGACTAAAGAATGCCCCATCTACATTCCAACGTGTAATGGACAATATTCTTTTAGGAATCTTAAATGAACGATGTCTTGTCTATATGGACGATATTATAGTCTATTCCGCTACAATTGATGAACATATCCAACGATTACGCGAAGTTTTCAAAAGACTAAGAAAAGCTAATCTTAAAATACAACCAGACAAATGCGAATTTTTACGCAAAGAAGTAGCATATCTTGGACACGTAATAACTAAAGACGGTGTTAAAACGAATCCAACAAAAATTGAATGTATCCAAAATTTTCCCCAACCAAAAAATCCTAAGGATATAAAATCTTTCCTTGGCTTAGCAGGCTATTATCGACGATTCATTCCTAATTTTGCGAAAATTTCTAAACCACTTACTCGTCTACTCAAAAAAGAAATAAAATTTGACTTTGATTCTGATTGCAAAGAATCTTTTGATGAACTGAAAAAATTGCTAATTTCTGACCCAATTCTTATATACCCAAATTTTAACGAACCATTTCTTTTAACCACAGATGCTAGTGCTTTTGCAATAGGCGCTGTGTTATCACAAGGACCTGTAGGAAAAGATTTACCAATTGGCTATGCATCTAGAACCTTATGTAAAGCCGAAACAAATTATTCAACTATTGAACGTGAACTCCTTGCAATTGTATGGGCAGTAAAACATTTTCGCCCGTATCTTTTTGGCAGAAAATTTAAACTAATTACAGACCACCGCCCTCTTACTTGGCTTTTTTCAATTAAAGACCCAGGTAGTAGACTCGCACGCTGGAGACTTAAACTCGAAGAATATGAGTATGAAATAATTTACAAACCCGGTAAGATTAATAAAAACGCAGACGCATTATCAAGAATTAAAATTAATCATTTTAATCAATGCGCAAAATTCCAATCAAAACTTTCTATTTTTGCGACAAATCAAGACGATGACGAAAATTCTAATAACTCAAATTTAAATTTCGATGATGAAAAAATAACCGAAGATTACAACACATTTGCTAATATGTACGAAACAAAATCTTTAATTGATTATTCAAAAATTGAAACTTCAAATGAACAACTTCTAAATAAATCACATAAAAACATAATAACCTTTTTTCAACAAAAGAATTTAGGAGAATTACAACATGAAATATTAGAAGACATTTTTGAAGAAAATGCAGATTTTTCAATGCAAAGACTAAATATTTTCTCTAGTAAAACAGTCAAAAATCGGAAATATTACATAATTCCTTTGTTACTCGACCCAGAAAATATAGTCCAACATCTTTTCTATATTATTTATACAGGACAAAACGAATTTGACCTTTTGTCAACATATTTTCTCGAAAATAAAATAGACCTTCCTATTCTTGAAATATTTTCTTTTATCTTTGCAGACAAAGATATTAAAATATGTATTTGTCAAAATATTGTAACCATCCCAGATAAAGACCAAATACCAATTATATTGGAACAATACCATTTAGGCAAAAGTAATTTACACCGCGGAATTAATGAAACTTTAAGACGCATCAAAGAAAAATATAATTGGCCCAAAATGATTAAAGATGTAGAAAACTTTATAAAAAGTTGTGAAACATGTCAAAAAATTAAAATATGCCGAAAAAATTTAAGCAACCCTTTAGTGCTAACAGAAACACCGAAAACACCATTTGAACGAATAAATATTGATATATTTGAATATCCATCTAAAAACTATGCTTTGACAATACGAGACGAACTTACTAAATTTACCCAAGCTTATCCAATTGAAGATAAAACGGCAAAAACTATCGTTAATACTATTATTTTATTTTTCCAACATTATGGTACCCCACTACGAATCCATTGTGATTATGGCCGTGAATTTAATAATACATTAATGAAAGACCTATGTGAACTATACGACATAAAAATAACATTTTCAAGTGTAGGTCATCCCCAATCAAACGGCTCTTTAGAAAGATTTCACGCTACACTTAGCGAAATGATAAGAGCTAATCAAACCGAAAACCCACATGAACATCCGTTCAACGTACTTCCGTATGCTGTTATTTGTTACAATAACACGAAAAATAAAACCCACGGTTTTACGCCCTTTGAACTAATTTTCGGACATACTTCTTCTAGACCCCCTGAAACCCTATATAATGAGAAAAACCTCATATCAAAATACATACGTGATTTAAACAATCGTATGCAATTCCTTTATAAATCTGCTCGTAATAAAACGAAACAACAAAAAGAAAAAGCAAAAGAACGTTTCGATCAACATGTTGCCAAACATCCTTATGATTATAAAATAGGTGAAAAAGTATATGTACGTGAATCCCAAATTAAAGATAAGGCTCAAAACAAATTTAATGGCCCTTTCGAAATTCTCGAAATTTATCAAAACTCAGCCCTTTTATTAAATCCCAATTCTAAACAAAAATCTAAAATAAATTTTGATAGATTAAAACCATACTACGAGCAAATTTCTCTTCCAGGACCATCCTCGGACTGTCATCAGTCGTCCAGTCCCAATACTCCATAAGTCCAATTAACAACACGATAGGAGTCTTCTTTCATGAAGAAGCAAAAATAAGAATATCTAATGATAAATGGACATTACTTGTATATAAAGATTTAGAACCAATTAAGGATACAATTGTAAATAATGATAGAATTTTAGAAAACCTTATTAATAATATTAATGAAGACGTACCACGAATGAAAGCATTTAAATCTGAAGTACTAACACATATTAGTCTCCTTAGACAAATATCAGGAGCTGTAAATCAAAAATATACAGAAATAATGGCAGATACTAAAAAATATATTTTTAGAGAAAAACGTGGAATTTTTAATGGTATAGGAACATTTTGGAAAGCAATTACAGGAAACTTAGATGCTTCCGATGGCGAATATTTTAATGACTGTATAGAAAAAATAACACATGATGAATATCAAATCGAAAATCTTCTTAAAAATCAAATTTCAGTAGCTACCTCAGTAATAAAAGAATTTAATTCAACTATTCAGAAACTTAAAATTGACGAAGAAACATTCAATAATGACATAATAGAAATACGAAAATCAATACTGGATATTTCTGACGATCTGAAATATTATTCCTCTCAAATAGAAATATTAAATATTTGCGAACTATTAATGGAAAGCTATTCATTTCTTGAAAATTCCTTGAATGATATTATAAATTCAATTGTTTTCGCCCGTTTACGAATTTTACACAGTTCGATTATTACACCTTTTGACCTAATAGAATCACTAAAGCACATATCTCAATCATTGCAGAGAAATAATTTACCTTTGCTAATTCACCCTTCAAGTGTGGCTCAATATCTCGAAATCATAGAACTAAAGGCATATCAATATGATTCAAAAGTAATTTTTGTTCTCGAAATCCCATTAGTAGATCCAGAAAAATATATTCTCTTTCACTTATATCCAATACCAATTTTGGATAATCGAACAGGCCTTCACCACATTCTTTCAATAACAAATAATTTAATTGCGCGAAACGATGATTCATTATTATACATCACAATTCGCAACTTGGAATCATGCAAATCTTTGAGCAGCCGAACACTAATATGTTCCAACATCCTGCCATATCCAATAGACAGTGATGCTGTTTGTGAAGCCCAGTTACTACGATTAATCAATCGCCTTCCAAGAACGTGCCAAGTTTCAGTTATCCTAGCCAAAGACTATCATGTGCAAGAACTTAACCAAAACTCCTGGTTAGTTGCCGTTGCAGACCCTTTACCTGTGACCATTAAATGTGGTTCCAGAGACGTTGTTACCCAAACAATCAGTACCAACGCCATAATTAAACTCCAACCAGAGTGCAGTGCATTTATTGGCAGCACCAAAGTTCTAGCGAAGAAATTTGTAAATACCTATGACAATGTTACCTACAGCAACGTTCCAATCCAAATTCCATTTGATTGCTGCAGTCATTACCCTGAAAAGATTCACATACCAGACTTGAAGCCTCTTCAGTTACACCACATTGATACAGAAAATTTAAATATAGCTCAACATAAATTAAATGAATATTCTGATCAGTTGGACAGACTAATCAATCAACCATTCGTAAAGAAACATATCGGTTGGTTTACGATCCTGACCATAACTCTGATCATCAGTCTAATTATCCTGTATATATTTTGTAAATGTTATAGAAGAAAACCTAAAAACCTCAGTATTGGAATTGTCAATGCCAATAGTGATGACTACCCACCTTCTCCACCAAGGTCCAGAACAAATTTCGTACAATGGAGAAGAATATTTCCAAAAAGGCGACCAAATATACGTGTTGGTGAACCAACAGAAGAATCTGAAGAAATAGAACTTAACCTGAACAAACATTCAGCTTGAAAGTTGCTTCCACGCATCAACTTTCATCTTGATGGGGGAGTTGTTATATCTATTCTCACCAGCTAGTTCATCATACAAGTTATGCCAACCTTGGTTCCCAGACTATCAGATATCACCCGCCAACGCAGTATTCAGAAGCCGAGCTTATCTCAATAACAAAAGTATCATATATCAGCAGGTGCCACTTGTTTACGAAAACAAGTCTATACCAAGAAAGCTTCATCAGCAGAACCCACGTCCTGACCCAAGTGTTCAAGAAAGAAGTAAACAGTTCCCACTGAGTCAGCATAACGAAACATATAAATAGTTATTTTCTTTGTATAAAGTTCAGTTCAGTAAAGTTCAGTCTAGCTTCTCATTTGTTAAACGTCACGCTGTAATTTTGCAAGTTCAAATGTATATATTTTAATTTGTATTTTTCAAGTAATAAAATAATTTTTTAAAAAGTAATTTCGCAAGAAAGTATATATATATATATATATATATATATATATATATATATATATATATTTATATATATATATATATATATATATATATATATATAATCCGCAAGTAGTTCCTTAAGGCCGCCCTTGGACCATGGTTTCAGATGGAAGAGTTACTTAGATGAGGGGTTGGAAAAAGCGGTTCGAGATAGTTTATCGGAACATTGTAAAATACCCGAAAACTGTGAAAACTTAAAGGCTCCAAAAATTAACCTAGAAATAGAACTTTCGACAATAGATAAGAAAAAAGATGCTATTTTAGCGGGTATACAAGAAAAAATTGGCAAGGGCTTAAGTGCCATTGGGGACGTTTTAAATCTTTTATTATCCCAGTTTTCAGTTGAAATTCAAGAATTAATACCTGCGCTTATCGATAGTAGTAAAATGTACTGCGAAGTTCATTACTTATTATCGAAATCAAAACATCAAATTTTCCGCTTCTAAACTCTTCAGTGTTAAAAATAGCAGAAGAATCAAAATCAGATGCTTGGCTTTTCGGTAGCAACTTTGCAGAAAAGTCTGCTCAAAATATACAAAAAATTAGTACAGAAATGCGCACTAAAATGTACCCCAAAAAGTCACTAACCGGAAGAAGCGAACAAGGTAATTTAAACTTCAGGCATTACCAGTCACACACAAAAATGAAGTTGCCATGGAAACCTCGCCAGGAACGTACCCCATACAGGTTCAAGACTGCTACAAAAGCCAACCTCCTCGCAAAAAACAGTACAGGAACTAGAGGTAAATATATCACATAATTACGCTGGTAGAATTTCTCTTTTTTATTACAATTGGCTTAAAATAACCAAGGGCCATATTATATTAACTTGGGTTAGAGGTTATAAAATACCATTTGTAAGTAGGCCACTGCAATATGTATTTACAAATAAGCCAGTAACAAATTCGAAAAACAAAAAATAATTGTTTAGCTTTAACGAGCTTTTAAAAATTGGAGCCATATCACAATGCAAACATGTAAAGGGAGAGTTTCTTTCGCTTTACTTTTTAGTCAAAAAAACTCAACAACCAATTTAGATTTGTGTTAAATTTAAAACGTCTTAACACTTTTGAAAAACATTTTAAACTGGAAAATATAAAATCAGTAAGGTGTTTAATTTCAATGAATTGTTTTATGTCAACTCTAGATTTGAGAGACGCGTATTTCTTAGTACCTGTTCATAAAAAATATAAAAAATACTTAAGGTTTGAATATGATATGATAATACATTTTGAATTTACATGTTTGCCTTTCGGATTAAGTACAGCCCCCTATGTTTTTGTAAAATTCTTAAACCAGTCACTAATACACTTAAAATGAAAAGATTTATATTAGTAAACTATTTAGATGATTTTATGTTAATAAGTAGCAAGGAAAATATTAGGGAAACCCATGAATTACTTAGTTAGGTTTTTTGTTAAACTTTGAAAAAAGTAATTGAATACCTAGTAAAGAGGGTATATTTTTGGGTTTTATATGAAACAGTGCAAATTTAACAATACGTTTGCCATCTGAAAAAATTAATAGAGCTACTGAACATATTAAACAAATAATGAAAATTAATCACCTTACCATCAGAGAGTTTGCTAAACTCGTCAAATATATAATATCTATATGTCCGGCATTTAATTTTGGCTGGTTATATGCAAAAAAATTAGAATATTTTAAATACCAATCATTAAAAGGAATAATTATTCTTACAATGCAAAAATATATATAAATTGCAAAAATTTTCTCTAACATAGAGTGGTGGTTAAAAAACATTTCTAAATCGGAAGCAAATATTCATCAGGGACAATATTCATTAGAAATATTCTCTGATGCCTCAAAAGAAGGATGGGGAGCGTGCTGTATGAATGGACGTTTAATTGGGCATTGGAATATTTACATATCAATAGTCTAGAGCTATTAGCAGCATTTAATGCCTTAGAAAACTAAGAATTGATAATACAACCGCAATTTCATGTATAAATAAAATGGGTAGTTCAAAACATGCTTCTCTTAACAAAATTCATACATCAGCCTTTCGGTATATAATGAAAATTCTCGGTAGTCCTAGTATAGATCTCTTTGCATCTAGTATAAATGCAAAACGCAAAAAATTCATATCTTGGAGGCAGAATCCAAACTGTTTTAGCGTCGACGCATTTACCTTAGACTGGTGTAATAAATTATTTTATGCTTTTCTACCATTTCCACTTATACCTAGAGTTTTAAATAAAATAATTTAAGAAAAAGCTCAGGGTGTAGTTTTTGTTCCCTTATGGACCACACAACCTCGGTTCGCTATATTTTGTAAACTTTTAATTTCTAAACCAGTTTAAATCCACATTCTAAGTTGTTGTTATCCCCTTACAGGAAGAGTCACCCTATATGGCACCAACTTATCCTGATGGCAGGCAAATTGTCAGCGAAGCCTTTTTAGGAAAAGGAGTACATCAAGAAGTAGTCTCTATTTACC
This sequence comes from Kuschelorhynchus macadamiae, assembly GCA_030620095.1. Classification (NCBI taxonomy): domain Eukaryota; kingdom Metazoa; phylum Arthropoda; class Insecta; order Coleoptera; family Curculionidae; genus Kuschelorhynchus; species Kuschelorhynchus macadamiae. The sequence goes on along the minus strand of JAUTXW010004450.1, from coordinate 41,661 downwards.
TCTCATCAGTAAGTCCCAAGACTATGAACCAATATAATGCAAATTATAAAAGATGGTGATCATTTTGTCACGATAACAAAATTTCTTATTTTTCTCCCTCATTAGCACAATTATTAGTTCTTTGTATAAAGAATTTGCTGAAGGCGCAATGTATTCCACTCTCAATTGCCATAGATCTGCGCTTAATTAATTTTTTCAGTGAGTGACGAACAGAATTTACAAAAAAGGTTTATGAAAAGTATATTTCGGAAAAAACATGTAGAGGTCACCATGAAATTAGTTACGTTATTAGCATTAGTTTCATCACAAAGATTCCAATCCTTAGCTGCCATTAAAATATCAAATACTAAAAGTCAGTAACAATAATTATAACATAATATTAGTTTTTCCAAATTTAAGGAAAAATATTAAATTTTTGTTACTCAGCCACATCGAAATGATTGGCACGAGGCCATTTCATAAGGTCTCGTGCCAATCAATTTCTCGTTGGATAAAAAATATTCTAGCAAAAAAAGGGGGAGTTACTTCCATTTACTCAGCCTACTCAACTAGGCATGCATCCACGTCAACGGCATTGCGCAGTGGAATAAATATTGAACAAATTCGTAAGGCCGCTGGCTGGACTAATGGTTTAACAGTATTTGCAAGGTTCTGTAACCAGCCACTTTTTCAACAAAGTAGCTATACTAGTAGTACATTACAACATAATCCGATTTAAAGTTAAAAATAGATAAGGTGCATTGTTTGTTCTTAATTAGCTAAAAGAAACATTGTTATTCTTATAACAAAAAAAATGTTGTACAGATATTTAAATAAATTGTTTATGTTCAGAAATAGAGTCTTAATTTGAAAACAAAAACTATAGCTTTAAACACCTACAAAGTATTCATTGGTCTAGGAGGACGTGGTTACGGAGTATAATTAAAGATTAAACGACTTACCTGTAAGGAAGTTCAATTTGAAATATACGAGTAATCACGTCTAAGTAGACCAACCCGGCCCTCCCCAAAACCTTGAAGTTCCCATTGATAGTTATTAGTTTTTGTTTTTCAGCAATTATTCCATTATTGCATATGTGCAAAAATTTGCACATACACAATTATGGAGAAAAATGTAATGTTTAGTATGCGATTCAGCGGGCCTGGTCGGAAGGAAAAAACAGTTTTTTGTTGCTTGCCCAGCTGGCTGTAAATATCAGTGGTGGTGTCGTACGACTGAGGTCTACTCAGACGTGGTTAGTCGTATAATTCAGATTGAACTTCCTTACAAGTAAGTCGTTTTATCTTTAAGTATTTCGCCGTTTTTCAAAATATTAAATATATATTTTTTTAAAAATAGGGAAACGCAAAAAATCCAATATCTACGTCAATTACTTCCACAGTTTTTCCATGTCAAAACAATTATCTGAACTATACCTGTTTTCAATTATACTGTTATCGGTTTGTGCGTTCTCAAAATACGATTTTTTTATGTTATCATACGACTTAAACATATCGCAGATCTACGCCCATGGCTTACAAAAACTAATTCCCGCAAGACTTTAACCCATACTATTTTTGGTGCAAATTTGAAAAGAATTGGTTTCTCTGCTATCGTTCGAGCGAATTTTGTATACATATATACACGCATCCGTACGTACTTTTTTTTTCTACAAAAATTATTTCATTTTTTAAGTGCTCTAAATCGCCAAAAAAAACCAACTTATATTCTTCAAAATATTTCGCGATTACAATACTTCCAGGAAATCACTGGTCCGAGAATTATCAGTTTTGCACAACAGCAAATATTAGGTATGGGCGCTATAGGCAATATTATCTATATTAATTAAGTAGGTATGTGTACTGTAATCTTATTGAATGTTGCTTATGGACCATGGGCTTTCGGGCAATGCCCCGAATTGCCCAATGATATGGCCGCCTCTGATCCGGATATCTGTATTGTCAGATGCAGGCGGCATTGAAAAATTAATTTTTCTCAAATATTGTAATAGTAGGGCTCTTATTCCACCTGGGCTTTAATTATCGTTATAATATACGCTATAATTTAAACAAATTTCTTTCGTGCCTCTGAAGACTAAAGACCCCTCTATTTATATATTTTTTCAGTGTTGTAACTCGGTTAGCCCATTAAGAATCTCGATTGCTTGGCTCTTGGCCACGGGTTTTTAATAAATCGAAATTTTACTGAGAAGTAACACAATTATTATCAGTTCATATCGCATACATTTTGTTTTAAAATTAGAGCTACTTGGATGATATTTTTGTATTATTGTATGTATTGTATATTTCCCGTTTATGTGCGTTTTTCCCAAAGTCGATTTTATCAAATTTCTTGACCAAGGTCAATAAACATGAAAATCTGTTTCTCGTAGCAAAAATACGGAGTTTTGACCTGCTCAATTGTTTTTATCTTGGGAGGAACCGATACGCAGGTACAAAGGCTCAAAATTCAAAACAAATTTCTGCGAGCTACATTTCTAAAATCAGCCTTAACATTGATAGGAATTTTGTACTAGTCTGTTGAGAAAACATGCGTTTCTTCGGTGTGTTTACTTCTATTGCTCAAGGTCAACCGTTACATGAAATAATTGCTTACATTTGGGACTCCGTGTATTCTCTAAATGGTTCCGCCATTTGGATTTTTTTAAACAAACGTAGCTAGGAACACTCGTGGGATACAGACAAATATCTTGATGTCCCACTCATGAAAATCGGTCCAGGCGTGTAGCTGGTAACGAACAATGTCAACATGCATACTTACATACATGTTAAACAAAACATAACTGTTAAACAAAGACTGCGACAGATTATTCGCTATTAAAAACATGTTTACATGCAAGATTGTTCCAAGTTCGGAGACGTTATCGGTGCGATGTTCGAATGGCAAGCTCGAAAACTAGTATTTAAGTTTATCTTGTTGCGAGGCATCAGGGTTCCAAAATTTCCTCAGATGTGTTTCAGGTCTTACGCGTAACTTTTTCTTTCAAATTTCCCAAAACTCCCCTACCCCAGCATCAAAACGGCCTCGACGTTTCCTATACCATGTGGTAGCGGCACAGACAGGTAGAATAAATTCCCGAAAAAACTAGGGATCATCTTACTTGCGTCCTTTCTGACGAAAAGATTTTCTAGTCTAAGATTTTAGACTCTTCCGCAACTACCCGAAAAATGCAGAACAGCCGGGATGCGACTGAGCTATTTTTGTAGCTCTATACTGATCAAGCGCTAACCGAAGAGAGAAAATTTTATTTAATATCTGTTAAAATTGGTAAAGTTTTATTCTGCTTTTTGTTTAATTTACAGCTTAAAATTTGGAATCTCCTGCGATCATGATTTCTGGGCCTCTACCCAGGGAGGAGATCTGAAATAACAGATTGCTCGATATGACAATATCGAAAACGAAACGTCTATCATACTGAAACAGTACTACAAGTTAAATGTAACATTTAGCACCACCTATTGGGGCTCCGGTGATTTCCGGCTGCAAACCCATAGGTAATTTAAAAAGTATGCACTAGCACCATTATGGGGAGAGTAGATACTAAAAATCGATAAAAATGCGCTCTCACACATCTTTATCAAAAGTTCGAAGACGAATCCAAGGTGGCGGAATAAAATGGCAGCTGAATAAATAATTGTGGTGTAGGGACCAACTAGTGAAATTGTGGTACTAACTGAAGATGGCCGAACAAAATGGCGGCCAAATAAAATGTTTGTAATCGTGAAAAATTCACCATTTCAGGTTTTACATATCTTCACGTTTTAGTGTCCCTAGATGTTAAAAATATGTTTTATCAATTTCGTCGGTCCATCTGTCGGAATGCCTGTTTGTCAGTTCGCGGTATAGCTTAAAGACTACTTAACCGATTGAGTACAAATTTTGATAAAAAATTAAGGGTCATCTGGGGATGATCTAGATAATATTTTGGTAAAAATCCAATATGGCGAAACAAAATGGCACCCTAGTGAAATGTTAAAAAAATTAATATTGAAAAACTACTTATCCAATTTATCTCAAGTTCTGCTCCAACATTAAAGTAGTATATTGGAATCAAACGGTAAAATTTTGGTACGAATCCAAGATGGCGGAACAAAATGGCGGACTAATGAAATATTTAAAAATTGAAATGGATTGGTTTCAAATTGTGTGCCATAACTAATTTTGGTATAGAGATCATTTAGTGAAATTGTGGTACTAATTCAAGAAGACCGAATAAAATGGCGGCGAAATAAAAAGCTCGTAATCGTGAAAAAAACACCCTCTCAGGTTTAACATATTTTCACGATTTAGCGTCTCTATATGCCAAAAATATGTTTTATTAATTCCGTCGGCTCGTCTGTCGGTCTGTCTGTATAGCTGTCAGTTCGCGGCATATCTTAAAGACTACTTACGATTGACTTTAAATTTTGATCAAAAATTAGGAGCCATATGGGGATGAGCTGGTTATATTTTGGTAAAAATCCAATATGGCTGAACAATGTTAAAAACATTAAAAAAACTAATTATCGAATTTTGCAGAAAAAATTAAGTGTTACATAGGAATGAACTGGTAACATTTTGATATAAATTTAAGATAGCAAAACAAAATAGCGGCCTAATAAAATATTTAAAAAATCAGTCTGAAAATAGTATTTATTAAATGAACTTTAATTTTTGTGCAAGAATTCAGTGTGATATAGAGATAAACTGGTGCAGTTGTGGTACGAATTTAAGGAAAATTAAATGAGAAATGATATAAACTGGTACGAATTCAACATGACGTAACAAAATGGCGGTATTTGACAATGTGGAAACTATTTATTCAGTTTATTTTAAATTATGCCCCAAAGTCAATTGTAGCATAGGTGGAAAAAAGCTGGTAACATATTGGTAGGAATACAATATGATGGAACAAAATGGCGCCCAATAAAAGTGTTTGAAAAGACAGTATATGTAACACATATATACTGTGACTATTTACTGAACCGAATTGAGTCTCATTTCACTCATACTTCACTATTCTCAACAAAAAATCATAACGAGGGAAGTTCCGGGTAAAGGAAATTTACCGATTATTTATGTATGAACCTCGATTATAGTTAGTGATACATTGACAGATTTGAATAAATTTTTCAGGAGAGTACCGGGGTGGTCATATAGTTAGCACTTAAAAAAAATGGCGGCATAGCGCTATTTTGAATCCCTTTTCGCGGTAACTTTAAATTGCTTTATTATATTGCCTTAAGATTTATGCATGAAAGTGGGGATGGGATTCATTACTTAGTAATGATATTTCTGGTTTCATAAGTTTAAATGTTTTTAACATATCAAATAACTTTATTCTAGGCACAAAAAGTTATGCGGAGGGGGTAATCTTAAAATATTAATTTTCATATAGTTAAACGTTGGGATTGCTGATTTCCTATGTATATCAAGATATCGTTTATCCATAATATTAGTTAAAGTGATTTTAAGTACACCGATTACTTCGGGGAGATTGTGGCCAACATAGATGATTTTTTAAAGAAGTTTTTATTGCAGTACCGGGGTTACTCCACAGAAAATATATTAAAAAAAGTAAAAAGAGTAATGACGCCACTTTAAATTATTTTCTGCCAGAGAGTTTTCGCACAAACTTTTAAATGCTTAAATATATATTAAAATTTTGAGCATGCAACTCTAATTAATCAAAAAATGTAATTTTGACATAGCTGGAGGTAGAGCCCTGATCTAATGGGAGGCAATTATTTTCCTGGTCAGGTTATTTCGCTAGGCAATTACAAATCTTAATGAATGTTAATAATATTAGATAAGTTTATTCTGGACATAAAACTTTTCCTTTGTGATTACCGAGGTGCGTGGTGGGGGACGAGTAGAAATTAAAAAAACAAATGTTCTGAAGTATCATGTTTTATATTTTTCGTAGTTTTTATGAAAATGAACTTTACTTCTACTAATCACATATATATATATATATATATATATATATATATATATATATATATAAAAATAAATGTATATATATATATATATATATATAAATATATATATATATATATATATATATATATATATATATATATATATATATATATATATATATATATATATATATATATATATATATATATATATAAATAAACCTTGAGCCTAACATTTACAATGGAACCTATTTTAAATGAAGGATTAAATAAAAAAAATATAAAATTATAAAAAAATAAGAAAAACTAAAACCGATTAAAAAGACACTGAAAAGTAAATAATAATACTCAATCTTGGAAATTTACCCTTATGAAGTCTAAACGTCAAACTAATAGAAACTGTAAATTTTGATGGTGACATTAAAGACTACAGGTCTTAGTTGAAGTCAAATTTCTGTGATGGAATAAAATATAATTTTTTGACTTCTTAGTGTTTTTTAAGTAGTTTTATTTTTTACAGTTATTAACTACTACGCGGGAGAGCTTTGGATTCATAAGAGACATTTTTTTTTCTAAACTAGCAAAATGCTAAACAAAGGATTAATTTATTATGTTATGTAAAAAATAAAAAAAATTAAACTGACTTAAAAAAATAAAAAGGAAAAAATATTTTATTCCATCTTAAAAATTTGACTTTTTGAAGTCGACGTCAAACTAATTCTTCATTACTGCACAACAAGACATATATGTATGCGTGTCTTGAATCTACTACCATGAGTCTAATGTCTATTTGCTGTCTTTATTAGTTTGACTCCGATTTCAAAAAGTTTTTATAGAAATTCAGCAATATACATTGTCAAAAAATAAAATTATTAACGAAGTTTCTTTCAAAGCCTAGACATCTACTAAGGAAAAAAAAGAAGTTTGACATGTTACACCGATTTTTGCATAATGTATCTTATTTACAGGACTATCCTGTATAATGGACAGAACATTATTTTGCATATAAAAAAATTGACGTGTTTCGTCATTTTTTGACACACACACAATTTTTCAATGTCAGAACATTAAACCCAACTATTCATATTTTTCAATTTGGCTGTTGCGTTCTCACGTTATATGGTTTTTTATTTTTATCCCCTAAAAATATCGAGAATCTACGTCCATGACACCCAAAATTTACTCCCCGCGAGACACTAACCTAGACTACTTTTGGTTCAAATTTTAAGCGAACCGGTTTGACCGTTCTCAAATTATCGTTGATTGGCGCAAATTTTGTTTACAGATACACAGACTCACACATTCGAACAGATATCATAAAATTTTGTTCTAAAATATATTTTTCTAGGGACTCGAATTAAACCCAACTTATATTTTTTAGAAAAAAATTTTGCGACTTTCATACTTAATCTGTATAGCGTACATAGTGTATTAAAATAACAATATATTAACTGTTATATGGGGCAATAAAAATAATTTCTTTTTATTCGCTTAAGAGTGGAATTTTAAAAAATTCTGAAATTTATATTTGGATAATTATTTTTAAAAACCATTGACGAAAGAATCGTCGTTAAATATTTTTTAGGTAAAGGGATGTTGTAAAAATATATAGCCATATTTCAGCTCTATACTATAGAACTATATTTTGAAAAACCCGTAAGGAACTATATAACATAGCTTTTATTTTGTCGATAAGGTAAAGCATAATCGAAAAATGAGGGAGGTCTCAAATTGCAATTATTTCAATTTCACCCTGTATCTGAGAATCGAAGAGGGCTATAAAAAGTTTGTTTATGGCGTCTTTCATTTTACAAAAAAGTAAAACCGCAATTCTCTCTCATCACTAATAAAGGAATTACGCCGTAAAACCATCGAAAACCGTTAACCCTGATGTACATTATCTGATATTCTACCATAATATAATGCTAATTATGTACTTGCTTTAGTATATTCATTTTTCGTTTTAAACTTTTTCGTCTACTTTCAGGCGTAGCTTTCAGTTAGAATATTTACGTGCCACGGCATGATTATAAAAATCGGTAAATTTCCTCTACACGTAACTTTGCTCCTTATAAATCTTTCCTTTTATTAGGAATAATGAGATGTGACCCAATTTAGTTCCACACATAGTTATTTATTAACACATATATACTGTCTTTTCAAACATTTCTATTGTTCCACTATATTGGATAGGTACCAAACAGTTTCTATCTGTGCCACTCTTGATTTTTGAGCAAAATCTCAAATAAATTGAATAACTTTTTACAATGATTTTTTTAAGATCGCAATTTTGTCCCATCTTCTTGAATTCGATCAGTTTATCCCTATATTACATTTAATTTTTGTGCAAAATTTGAAGCCAGTTAAATATGAATATGTTTATTAAATATTTTATTTGGCCGCTATTTTGTTCCGCCATCTTGAATTTGTACCACAATTTTACCAGTTTATGTCTATTGTTTTATTAGGCCGCCATTTTGTTTTCCTAACTTGGATTTGGACCAAAATGTTAACAGTTCACACACTTGATTTCGTGAACAATTTGAGGTTAATTATATAATTTATTTTAAATTTTTTTTAACATTTCACTAAAGCGCCATTTTGTTCGGCCATATTGGAATTTTACCAGAATGTTATCAGGTCATCTCCATATTATCCTTAATGTTTGACTACCTGAAGTCAACCGGGTAAGTAGCTTTTAGCTATGCTGCGAACTGACAGATATACCGACCAATAGTCCGACGGAATAAAGCAAACATAATTTTTGGCATCTAGGGACGCTAAAACATGAAGATGTGTAAAACTTCTTCCACCATCTTGAATTCGTACCGCAATTTTAACTATTCATTCTATATCACACTTAATTCTCGCACAAAATTGGAAATCAATCCAATAAGTAGTTTTTCCAGGCTGATCTTTTTAATATTTTATTAGGCCGCCATTTTGTTTAGGCAGTTATTTTTTTAGTAACAATTTTTTTTAACGCTAGGCTGCCATTTTCTTCCGCCATGCCATACCAAAATGTTACCAAGTTATCGCCATTGACCCTTAATTTTTGACCAACATTTGTCAACAAGTCAATCGGGTGAGTAATTTTTAGCTATGCTTCGAACAGACAGACAGACCGACGGAATGAAGAAAATATGTTTTACGGCCTCTAGGTGAAGAGTGCAAACATTTTGGAGGCTATTTTTTTCACGATTACAATACCTTTCTTTTACGAGGGAAGTAAGAATCACAAAAACACTGATACATTTTATTATGAATTCGCAAATCGCAGATCGAAAATCAAACGAAAATCGAACGAGGGAATAACGAATAATGATCCGCACATCGAAATCAAAGCTGATAAGTTCACTGGGGGATTTAGAGGGAGGGAAAGGGGCACCGCATACAGTGTTATCTATAAACGAAAGCACTGCATCAGTTGAAAATAGTAATTCGCCCCCTCCCCCTGAATGAGATCTATAGATCCGCCCTTTATCTGTTTTATATGTTCATTTATCATAATAAAATTCAACAACCAAAAAAAAGTCCTCACTTTATACAAATTAAAATAATTTCGCCCTCCTCCCACGGCATCATCCTACGGACAGCCATAAGCAAGTAAATTCCTAAATATTATCCGAGTCGCGGCGCGGCCCCCCAAATAATAATAAAATTGTAATTTATTCTGTTAGCCCCAGTTTCTTTCAGTGTTATATTTGTATTTTCCAACACGTCATGATATTACCCACCTTTTCATATTACTTTGAAACTGACTTGACTTTGTCGCTGATATTTCGTTTGCTCTGTGCAGTTCAGCCTTTGTTGCGAAAGTTTTAAACATACTTTTCTCCTTTGCCGTAAGTCTTACCATATTGTCGCAGCCAAAACAAAAATAACAAAAACATCAGGTTTAGTTTGCTAAAAGTAATCTACGGTACAGATAAAATACGTAAATTATAATTATCCACGTTTTAGGTTTTTATTTTTAGATGCCTCTTCATAAGGGCAAGCATGTAATCGCTTAACTAATATCCTAAAAGAGCACTTGTTTTTAAACATTTTAACCTCATTCTAATCCAAATATATTTTTTCGTCTAAGAAAAAATATTGATTCATACAAGCCTCTTAATGATAAAGATGCTCAATTCGAAGTGTTCTAAATAAAAAGTAAAAAAATATTAAATGTAAAAAGATAGAAAATAGAGCATAACAAACTAATTTACTGGAAAACAAATTAGTATAGAGGGAGAAAATTTACTTTTTCTTGGTGCAAAAGCAAACATTTTTCTCGTAACAGGCATTAATGTAAGATAATGCAAACAAATTAACATTTGCAGTCAGAAAGCAAAACGATAATTTAGAGATTTGTTTTACACATCTACTTTAAAATAATTAATATGCTAATTTATTTTATTATTACTTTACGAGTCAGTACAAGTTCCGTAATAGGATTTAATCAGTTGATTCCCTTTTTGTTTTTGCTTGCTCCCCCTTGACCAATTTGGATTTTTTAAAATTAAACAGAACTTGTCATGTTGACGACCGCCAAAATGTACTATATTAATACGCAAGAGGTGTTATCACCATTTACTTAATTTTCACATGAAAAAAACAAAATAAATTATTGAGGATGTTGCAGTTGCCGCCTACGTGGAAGAATATCCCGTAGATGAGGTGAGATCTTTCCATATTTGTTTAAAAATGTCTATCAAAAGTGCGTTTTTTTTTAATACTTATAGAATAAATTATAGGTTTTTATTAAATACAAATAATTTTTGTGCTATTATATTTGTCCTTAACGTACCTGAGAAGTAAAATGGAAAATAAACCTCAAGAGCAGCACAGTGCGCATTTGTCCGACAAAACCCGACGTTTAGTTTTATTGTGCTACGATAGTGTATCATTTAATAACTATATTTTTAATTTATGCTTTTTTGCGCCACTCTGTATATTAAGTATTATTTTAAAAATATACATGTTACAATGCGTCCCTTTAATTAATTAACATCATATTAAGGTTGGGTTTTTCTTGCATGCTACATAGTGTGAAACTTCTTCCAAATATTTTGAATTTTATGGATGGTTAAGGAAAATTCGAGAATTTTACATTTGTAGTAAATTTTCTTCGTGGAAATTATTAGGAATCTCATCTTCGCGTAAAACTTAGGAATTCGAATTTTGAACCTTTAGCTAAACTAAGCCAAAAAGAGAATCGTAGAAGCTTTTTTTCACAAAAATGTTAATAGTTTATAGCATAACTTAAATGTGTAAAAGAAATTACCAGTATTTATACACAACACTAGCAGAAATAATTAAAATTATTCAAAATTCTCTTTATAAATAGGGATGGAGAAAAACAGTTATTGAGTTTCTTCTAAACAGCCAGTAAACTCAACACAAGTTATTAAAAGATTATTCAGTTTTGCCGTATCCTTTGTTAGTATTTAAAAAAACCCGTAAACTACGAACGTCACATATTTTTAATTATTCAATTTATTTAAACTTCACAACTTACCAGTGCAACAATAGAACTATTAACTCTTCAATAATCCTATTTGTTGTTTTTTTCACGAGATGATCGAAACATCAATTTATAACATGACTTAGGAAGAAATGTGTTATAAAGACCCTAACCCAAGAAAATAAAACTCAAGATATCTGATTTAAATGGTTGTTCATCTTTTTGTAATATTTTTAGCCCCCTTAAGTTGTAGGCATCCCAACTTTTTTTTTCAACTGGGAACCTAGGTCATGGGCTTTATGAGGTCTTCTAAAACTGATTTAAATCAGAGATCTGCTTATTTCGTTACATTGAGTCCACATATGTTTTTAATGAAAATTAACTATTAATACATCCTTATGGTGTAATGTTCATTGAATTATCTTGAGAAAATTGATTAAACGATAGTGGTATTTATTATTGCCACATACGTTAAGAAAGGACTTCCTAATATCACACATTTCTACATTGCAAAATGCAGGTACCCAAACTCTTGAAATCCTAGGACAATTTGTTTGTTTATTTGGCAAATACCTACACACGCAAAATGATAAATTCAATTTGATCATTGAATCGTAAACAATTGTTAGTATTTTCGAGTATTGCCGTTTTTGACTTATGGTGCTCGAAATTTTTATTGTTGGGTTTGGAGACAAAGTACGGAACTTTGACATTTTTGAATTATGGTTCTCTCTATATCTCTCTCTCCTATCCTCTATATGTATGTATATATATATATATACATATATACATATATATATATATATATATATATATATATATATATATATATATGTATATATGTCCTTAACCATCCATAAAATTAAAAATATTTGGAAGAAGTTTCACATTATGTAGCATGCAAGAAAAACCCAACCTTAATATGATGTTAATTAATTAAAGGGACTCATTGCAACATGTATATTTTTAAAATAATACTTAATATACAGAGTGGCGCAAAAAAGCATAAATTAAAAATATAGTTGTTAAATGACACACTAATGTAGCACAATAAAACTAAACGTCGGGTTTTGTCGGACAAATGCGCACTGTGCTGCTCTTGAGGTTTATTTTCCATTTTACTTCTCAGGTACGTTAAGGACAAATATAATAGCACAAAAATTATTTGTATTTAATAAAAACCCATAAAAAAAACGCACTTTTGATAGACATTTTTAAACAAATATGGAAAGATCTCACCTCATCTACGGGATATTCTTCCACGTAGGCGGCAACTGCAACATCCTCAATAATTTATTTTGTTTTTTTCATGTGAAAATTAAGTAAATGGTGATAACACCTCTTGCGTATTAATATAGTACATTTTGGCGGTCGTCAACATGACAAGTTCTGTTTAATTTTAAAAAATCCAAATTGGTCACGGGGGAGCAAGCAAAAACAAAAAAGGAATGAACTGATTAAATCCTATTACGGAACTTGTACTGACTCGTAAAGTAATAATAAAATAAATTAGCATATTAATTATTTTAAAGTAGATGTGTAAAACAAATCTCTAAATTATCGTTTTGCTTTCTGACTGCAAATGTTAATTTGTTTGCATTATCTTACATTAATGCCTGTTACGAGAAAAATGTTTGCTTTTGCACCAAGAAAAGATAAATTTTCTCCCTCTATACTAATTTGTTTTCGAGTAAATTAGTTTGCTATGCTCTATTTTCTATCTTTTTACATTTAATATTTTTTTACTTTTTATTTAGAACACTTCGAATTGAGCATCTTTATCATTAAGAGGCTTGTATGAATCAATATTTTTCTTAGACGAAAAATATATTTGGATTAGAATGAGGTTAAAATGTTTAAAAACAAGTGCTCTTTTAGGATATTAGTTAAGCGATTACATGCTTGCCCTTACGAAGAGGCATCTAAAAATAAAAACCTAAAACGTGGATAATTATAATTTACGTATTTTATCTGTACCGTAGACTACTTTTAGCAAACTAAACCTGATGTTTTTGTTATTTTTGTTTTGGCTGAGACAATATGGTAAGACTTACGGCAAAGGAGAAAAGTATGTTTAAAACTTTCGCAACAAAGGCTGAACTGCACAGAGCAAACGAAATATCAGCGACAAAGTCAAGTCAGTTTCAAAGTAATATGAAAAGGTGGGTAATATCATGACGTGTTGGAAAATACAAATATAACACTGAAAGAAACTGGGGCTAACAGAATAAATTACAATTTTATTATTATTTGGGGGGCCGCGCCGCGACTCGGATAATATTTAGGAATTTACTTGCTTATGGCTGTCCGTAGGATGATGCCGTGGGAGGAGGGCGAAATTATTAAAAATTTAATATATATAAATATATATATATATATATATATATATATATATATATATATATATATATATATATATATATATATATATATATATATATATATTATATATATATATATATATATATATATATATATATATATATATATATATATATATATATATATATATATATATATATATATATATATATATATATATATATATATATATATATATATATATATATATATATATATATATATATATATATATATATATATATATATATATATATATATATATATATATATATATATATATATATATATATATATATATATATATATATATATATATATATATATATATATATATATATATATATATATATATATATATATATATATATATATATATATATATATATATATATATATATATATATATATATATATATATATATATATATATATATATATATATATATATATATATATATATATATATATATATATATATATATATATATATATATATATATATATATATATATATATATATATATATATATATATATATATATATATATATATATATATATATATATATATATATATATATATATATATATATATATATATATATATATATATATATATATATATATATATATATATATATATATATATATATATATATATATATATATATATATATATATATATATATATATATATATATATATATATATATATATATATATATATATATATATATATATATATATATATATATATATATATATATATATATATATATATATATATATATATATATATATATATATATATATATATATATATATATATATATATATATATATATATATATATATATATATATATATATATAAAATTTTTTCTAGTTTATGGCTCAATTTCTGGCAATAAGGTAGGGAGAAATAGTAAATCTGTTGATTATTAGGTACAAGGGCACTGAAATTAGTAAAACTCTGATTATTATTTAAAGAAACATTGATCCCTGGAGAAAGTACTGTAGTTGCATTGTTGTTATTATTATTATTATTTATTGTTGTATTAATAGAGTTATGTGAAAATTTCAAAATTCAAAATTTCGGTCGTCTTCATTAGATGCGATCAATCTAAAACGTAAACGTGTAGAATAATTATATTTTTATGTAAATATACCAATATGCAGTCCTATATAACACAAAAATGAAAAAAAAATTGGAATGTTTCACATAGAAGCTAGATGTAGTAAAAAACTCAACTTGCACGTAAGTCCTATAGTACTAATTAAATTTAAATTAATTTTCATAAACTAATTTGAACATAAATGGAGAATCCTAATATTTTAACAAGCATAATTTACCACAAATAAAACATAGAATATATATATATATATATATATATATATATATATATATATATATATATATATATATATATATATATATATATATATATATATATATATATATATATATATATATATATATATATATATATATATATATATATATATATATATATATATATATATATATATATATATATATATATATATATATATATATATATATATATATATATATATATATATATATATATATATATATATATATATATATATATATATATATATATATATATATATATATATATATATATATATATATATATATATATATATATATATATATATATATATATATATATATATATATATATATATATATATATATATATATATATATATATATATATATATATATATATATATATATATATATATATATATATATATATATATAATATATATATATATATATATATATATATATATATATATATATATAATAAATATATATAGAGGATGGTTAATAACTGTTCGATAATGCGAGAAACGTACACAAAATGTAAATTGTAATCGTAGATATTTAGTCTAGTCTTGTCCTGAAATTATTTCTCACCACACCGCGAAAATAAAGACATATAGCTTCCAACAAGGCATCAGAGTAATATACTTTGCGGTTTTGAAATGGGAGGTACTGTTCCGGTTTTGTATAGATTTATACTTCCTCACGAAGGACAACAATCCTGTAATTTTCCAAAAATAAATAAACACGTCTCAACAAATTCATTCGCACACAGCAAAGTTAAAAATCGATAACCAAATGTTTGGTCCGCAATCTCGAGTCTCATACGCACTTAGTCCACCCAAAATATCGAGAGAAACATTTGGATCAAATTATCGTGTCATTGACCTTGTCGATTGTTTTGTTTGGTTGTTGCCGGTTGGCCCTTTTTAATTTCCCGCGGTTCAACGTAACCGCTAGGGGCAGCCTTAGGAGAAAAAAATCGCGCGTAATCTTACGAGGTGTGTTCAAAAATACCACATTTTTGTACTGGAATAAAAATATTTTATTTTAAATAAATGTTGATTTAGCTAATTCGATTATTCCATTGAACTTGGAAAAAATGATTCCAAAAAGTATTAGTCAAATTACCTATATTTTACACTTAACGTCCTACAGAACCTTTTAATTACTTTATCGGTTTAGGCCAGCATTTTTAGTTACATCTAGAGGTACGCATATTTGGCTTCCCGAGCTCTGAATCGTCGCTTCGTCCAGTGGATTGAGGCAATCAAAATCCCCGATTGGGTTCCGTGATGTTTTAGCCAATTATATTGTGTGTTCTAATTCCGGTTCGGGCGCTGACTTTTTGGTAACAAAATTTATAATATTGATTGCATTTGTGATTTAAAACTTAAATTGCGTTTTGGTTGGCCCTTTTTTCATTCAGGTGCCGTAAAAGAGTTTATCTATATTAAAACAATAAAACAAGGAGCCAGACTTTGGTTTTTATTTTTAATAAAACCTATACCGTTACATAGATCCATCCCGTTTGGTTAGCACCGTGTTTGTCAACAAAACCATAATAAACAATAACTTTGAGGACACAATTAGAGAAGCCACATATCCGGGTACTATACACTAAAATGGCGTTTATGATTTAGCAGATAATCTTAGTTTACTTTAATTAAACTTTGTTTTTGTTTTAAACACGGATACATATTTAAAGAAAAACGCTTCTTCTAAAATTTGTGAATGGTTCTCATAAAGTGTTTTTAAACGTGATTAAAAAAATAAAGAAAAACAAAACTGAGGAAGACAGAGCTGCTACACTACAGTTGATACTGTCCCGACGTCGCTACGAGAGAGAAAATATTAATATATAGATATAATAAGTTTTGACAAACGGCGTAACCAGAAAAGAAATTTTTCAAGCCTATTTTTAGGAATTAAGAAAAAATAACAAACCCTTCGCTCTCTCGTCACGGTACTCTACCCTTAAACTGGTTGTTAAAACTAAAATACATAGACCTAGAAAGGTTTTTAACGATAACTGCTGGCATAAAACACCAGAATATCGGGTAAAAATTTTAAAATTTCACAAAACTGAAGTAACAATGAATTACAATACATGGAAATACCTGACGATACAGGGAGGGGCTATTGGGCCCCCTTCCTCCCATATATACTTATATATACACACACCCACATCATACTCATGTGCATATTCAGGGGGTAAGTTGTCCCGAAACAAAATCCTAGATACATCACTGTATATATATATTCATGAATTTAATTTTTTTCTAACATTGTATCCTTGATCTCGAAAAACTGAAGAGACAGGAATATTCTCCTATATACCCTTGTGCCTCTAAACTAGATTGCGATGATTCAGCTGCTCCAATTACTCCGGAAACTTATCTACTCCTACCCTTTAAGGTATTTAGTATTTTTCTTAACCCCATACCATTTGTATCAAAAAACTAAATTGACTGAAGTTCTATTCTATATGTCCTGGATCTGTAAACTAGATCACAATGATGCAGCCGCTATAATTACCACGGAAACAGCCACCTATCCTTTTAGGCATTTAATTTTTTTTAACCCCCGTACCAGAAAAGTTTCTTAAAATCCCCTTGTGGTGTTAATTGGGGCTGCGTCCAAATATGGTCAAATACAAGTCTTATTATTTTCCGTTTATTTCTTCAATGATTATTAGGTAGGCACCAACCTACATATAGCATCTTCTAGGCTAGAGTATAAATTTAATAAATAAGAAAAAATGTCAGTAAAACGCTAATATTCACTTCACATTTCGTCACCACATTTAAACATGTAACATGGAGTGAAAATTACTAATATATCCATCATTAATCATGACTAATGTAAAGAACTAACAAATTAATTTAAAAATAAATTATTATTATTATGATAAGTCCCAGTAGGAGAAAAGAATGAGCAAAGATAATACCTACCTATTTTGCTACGTGCCCAGGAAATAATAAACTACATTTTGGTTTTGTGCGTTTTTAGGATGTTTGAAAAATATTTACCTACTTTTTTAAAAAGAGAATTTTCTCTATATATTTTCTGGCCGACCCTGCTGCCCCTAAGGAGCCGTCACTAGATCCAATGTAAATAATCTTAATCAACCAACTGTCACAAATAAAAATCCTACTTCATATCCAGCATGGATATCCATGGCACATTTGATAAAAGTAAATAATTGATTTTCGAATATTTTAGTAGAAATATTAAGTTTTCAGGTGTATATATGTATATATATATATATATATATATATATATATATATATATATATATATATATATATATATATATATAAAAGCTTCAATTTTTTTCTTGGGGTAGCGGTCTGGAGCTGAAGTAAAACTTTACATACGCCGAGCTTTCGGAAATTTATTGTTTTCTTTTTCAAGGCTAGAATACAAAACAGAACTTTACAATATTGCACCAGCTCTCTAAATTAAGCTTTAACGTTTTTTTTTTTAATATTGAAAAGTATATACAATATCTATATAAAGATATCAAGGAAGAGAGATGAAAGATTTTAACATTTCTGGTTGACTGAAAAAGGTCTTTTTTTGAATTATTACTTTCATTTTCTATTTTCTGTGCTTACATTTTACTTAACTACTTAATTTAATTACTAATTCTATATTTTATTTGTGGTAAATTATGCTTGTTAAAATATTAGGAGTCTACATTTATGTTCAAATTAGTTTATGAAAATTAATTTAAATTTAATTAACACTATAGGACTTACGTGCAAGGTGAGTTTTTTAGTACATCTAGCTTCTATGTGAAACATTCCAATTTTTTTTCATTTTTGTGTTATATAGGACTACATATTGGTATATTTACATACAAATATAATTATTCTACACGTTTACGTTTTAGATTGATCGCATCTAATGAAGACGACCGAGTGTATTATCATTGGAATTTCTTTCTGTGGTTTTTTATAAACTAGGTGAATAAACAAAAATCGATACAAAGATCTGACAGAGTAAGCATATTTAACAAGTAATAGTATCTCTTTCTGGCGCTAAATTTGAACTTGTGTTCTTTATTATAATTACGTTATAAATTAGAGTTAACTAATTTTGGGTGGCTAACTAATAAGGTGTAATTGGTTGACTGTTAAAATAAGCACAGAATACTCCCAATCTGTAGTTATTGTTTATAGAAAAACAAAAAAGGATGCATATTTTTTGGATTATTTTTACTCAAATTGTGAATTAGTATCTGACTGTTTTAAAGTCATTAAAAGTTGTGAGTAAATAACAATAAGATCATTAAGGTCTTTTTTCTTATTTAGACATTCATTGTCTAGGAAAATCTCCAGCATTTCTAAAAATTTTCTTTTTTCGAATTTTTTTCTGTGTTTAGAACCTTGCAATTTTGAAGATCTATGACATTATTTGTGTTGGTTGTGTGTTCTGCAAGTGTGCAAGATTTTTTTTGTAATCTGCAGTCACTTTTGTGTCTAGTTATTCTTTGTGGTAAAATAGTGGAGGTTTGCCCTATGTATTTTTTATTACAATCATTACATGTAAGCGAGTAAACAACATTTGATTTTTTAGTTGGTTCATCTCGATCTTTTAGCCTGGAGAAAGTGTTGCCTATTTTTAATATTTGTTTGCCACATATTTTGATGCCAACATTTTCAGAAAGAATTTTTTCTAGTTTATGGCTCAATTTCTGGCAATAAGGTAGAGAGAAATAGTAAATCTGTTGATTATTAGGTACAAGGGCACTGATATTAGTAAGACTCTGATTATTATTTAAAGAAACATTGATCCCTGGGGAAAGTACTGTAGTTGCATTGTTGTTATTATTATTATTATTATTTATTGTTGTATTAATAGAGTTATGTAAAAATTTGAAAATTCAAAATTTCGGTCGTCTTCATTAGATGCGATCAATCTAAAACGTAAACGTGTAGAATAATTATATTTTTAGGTAAATATACCAATATGTAGTCCTATATAACATAAAAATGAAAAAAAAATTGGAATGTTTCACATAGAAGCTAGATGTAGTAAAAAAACTCACCTTGCACGTAAGTCCTATAGTACTAATTAAATTTAAATTAATTTTCATAAACTAATTTGAACATAAATGTAGAATCCTAATATTTTAACAAGCATAATTTACCACAAATAAAACATAGAATATATATATATATATATATATATATATATATATATATATATATATATATATATATATATATATATATATTCAAAAAATTGAAGCTTTATATATATATATATATATATATATATATATATATATATATATATATATATACACCTGAAAACTTAATATTGCTACTAAAATATTCGAAAATCAATTATTTACTTTTATCAAATGTGCCATGGATATCCATGCTGGATATGAAGTAGGATTTTTATTTGTGACAGTTGGTTGATTAAGATTATTTACATTGGATCTAGTGATGGCTCCTTAGGGGCAGCAGGGTCGGCCAGAAAATATATAGAGAAAATTCTCTTTTTAAAAAAGTAGGTAAATATTTTTCAAACATCCTAAAAACGCACAAAACCAAAATGTAGTTTATTATTTCCTGGGCACGTAGCAAAATAGGTAGGTATTATCTTTGCTCATTCTTTTCTCCTACTGGGACTTATCATAATAATAATAATTTATTTTTAAATTAATTTGTTAGTTCTTTACATTAGTCATGATTAATGATGGATATATTAGTAATTTTCACTCCATGTTACATGTTTAAATGTGGTGACGAAATGTGAAGTGAATATTAGCGTTTTACTGACATTTTTTCTTATTTATTAAATTTATACTCTAGCCTAGAAGATGCTATATGTAGGTTGGTGCCTACCTAATAATCATTGAAGAAATAAACGGAAAATAATAAGACTTGTATTTGACCATATTTGGACGCAGCCCCAATTAACACCACAAGGGGATTTTAAGAAACTTTTCTGGTACGGGGGTTAAAAAAATTAAATGCCTAAAAGGATAGGTGGCTGTTTCCGTGGTAATTATAGCGGCTGCATCATTGTGATCTAGTTTACAGATCCAGGACATATAGAATAGAACTTCAGTCAATTTAGTTTTTTGATACAAATGGTATGGGGTTAAGAAAAATACTAAATACCTTAAAGGGTAGGAGTAGATAAGTTTCCGGAGTAATTGGAGCAGCTGAATCATCGCAATCTAGTTTAGAGGCACAAGGGTATATAGGAGAATATTCCTGTCTCTTCAGTTTTTCGAGATCAAGGATACAATGTTAGAAAAAAATTAAATTCATGAATATATATATACAGTGATGTATCTAGGATTTTGTTTCGGGACAACTTACCCCCTGAATATGCACATGAGTATGATGTGGGTGTGTGTATATATAAGTATATATGGGAGGAAGGGGGCCCAATAGCCCCCTCCCTGTATCGTCAGGTATTTCCATGTATTGTAATTCATTGTTACTTCAGTTTTGTGAAATTTTAAAATTTTTACCCGATATTCTGGTGTTTTATGCCAGCAGTTATCGTTAAAAACCTTTCTAGGTCTATGTATTTTAGTTTTAACAACCAGTTTAAGGGTAGAGTACCGTGACGAGAGAGCGAAGGGTTTGTTATTTTTTCTTAATTCCTAAAAATAGGCTTGAAAAATTTCTTTTCTGGTTACGCCGTTTGTCAAAACTTATTATATCTATATATTAATATTTTCTCTCTCGTAGCGACGTCGGGACAGTATCAACTGTAGTGTAGCAGCTCTGTCTTCCTCAGTTTTGTTTTTCTTTATTTTTTTAATCACGTTTAAAAACACTTTATGAGAACCATTCACAAATTTTAGAAGAAGCGCTTTTTAATTTCTTTAAATATGTATCCGTGTTTAAAACAAAAACAAAGTTTAATTAAAGTAAACTAAGATTATCTGCTAAATCATAAACGCCATTTTAGTGTATAGTACCCGGATATTTGGCTTCTCTAATTCTGTCCTCAAAGTTATTGTTTATTATGGTTTTGTTGACAAACACGGTGCTAACCAAACGGGATGGATCTATGTAACGGTATAGGTTTTATTAAAAATAAAAACCAAAGTCTGGCTCCTTGTTTTATTGTTTTAATATAGATAAACTCTTTTACGGCACCTGAATGAAAAAAAGGGCCAACCAAAACGCAATTTAAGTTTTAAATCACAAATGCAATCAATATTATAAATTTTGTTACCAAAAAGTCAGCGCCCGAACCGGAATTAGAACACACAATATAATTGGCTAAAACATCACGGAACCCAATCGGGGATTTTGATTGCCTCAATCCACAGGACGAAGCGACGATTCAGAGCTCGGGAAGCCAAATATGCGTACCTCTAGATGTAACTAAAAATGCTGGCCTAAACCGATAAAGTAATTAAAAGTTCTGTAGGACGTTAAGTGTAAAATATAGGTAATTTGACTAATACTTTTTGGAATCATTTTTTCCAAGTTCAATGGAATAATCGAATTAGCTAAATCAACATTTATTTAAAATAAAATATTTTTATTCCAGTACAAAAATGTGGTATTTTTGAACACACCTCGTAAGATTACGCGCGATTTTTTTCTCCTAAGGCTGCCCCGAGCGGTTACGTTGAACCGCGGGAAATTAAAAAGGGCCAACCGGCAACAACCAAACAAAACAATCGACAAGGTCAATGACACGATAATTTGATCCAAATGTTTCTCTCGATATTTTGGGTGGACTAAGTGCGTATGAGACTCGAGATTGCGGACCAAACATTTGGTTATCGGTTTTTAACTTTGCTGTGTGCGAATGAATTTGTTGAGACGTGTTTATTTATTTTTGGAAAATTACAGGATTGTTGTCCTTCGTGAGGAAGTATAAATCTATACAAAACCGGAACAGTACCTCCCATTTCAAAACCGCAAAGTATATTACTCTGATGCCTTGTTGGAAGCTATATGTCTTTATTTTCGCGGTGTGGTGAGAAATAATTTCAGGACAAGACTAGACTAAATATCCACGATTACAATTTACATTTTGTGTACGTTTCTCGCATTATCGAACAGTTATTAACCATCCTCTATATATATTTATATATATATATATATATATATATATATATATATATATATATATATATATATTATATATATATATATATATATATATATATATATATATATATATATATATATATATATATATATATATATATATATATATATATATATATATATATATATATATATATATATATATATATATATATATATATATATATATATATATATATATATATATATATATATATATATCAAGCTATTTTTAATAGTAGGCTTGCTCTATTATTAATAGAATAAAAATAATGTTTACTCACTTAGAGGAGTGTGATATGGTGGAAATGTATATTTTATGCAAAAAAAATACTACCGAGACACTTCAGCGTTATCGCGAGAAGTATCCAAGTCGCAATCTTCCAAACCGTCATTTATTTTTAAAGCTTTAGTGGAAATGGAGGTCTAATACCGATACATTTCAAAAATCGAGGAGAAGGAAGAACTTTAATAAGTGAAGAAACTAAAATAAATGTGTTAGCGTACTTTGAAACGCATCCTGAAAATTCCATAAGAAACCTTTGCAATGACAGTGGTTTGTGTTTAGGAACTATTGGAAACCTTGGAAGCAGGTGATTTCCAAAGACGACTTGATTTTTGTACATACTTTCTTAATCAATGCAGGATATTTCCTAATTTACCACAAATGGTTTTATGGAGTGACGAAGCCAATTTTTTAAATGGGGGAATGTTTAACCGAAAAAATCGTCATTATTGGTCACGGGAAAATCCCATGCAAGTCCACGATCGTAATCCTCAAAGGCGATTCAGTTTAAACGTATGGTGTGGAATATACAAAGGAAGAATTGTTGGACATCATTTTTATGAAGGCACCTTAAATGGAGACAGGTACCTGGAAATAATATCAGAAATTTTAGAAAATTTTGTGGACGATGTGTGTTTAGAGGAAAGAAGACGCATGTATTTTCAACAGGATGGGGCTCCCCCTCATAACACTCAAGTTGTACAGCAACTACTTCAAGGTTCCAGGATAACACACCTTTAGATTTCTTTTTATGGGGATACGTCAATGACAGGGTTTACCTAAAAAAATATCCAAATGTTAACCAATGTTACCAGAAGCATACGTAAGAGGTGCCAGCTGTGCATACAACATAGTGGTGATGTTTTCTAGCAGTTTTTTTAAATATGTACCTATTTCGTTCTTCATTGTTTAAATATATTTTCAAGCAGAAATTGTAAATAAATCATTATACAGCTAGTATTATTGTTTTATTTGTTTTATTATAATATTAGGAATTATCCTGCATTGATTAAGAAACCATGTACAAAAACCAAGTCGTCTTTGGAAATCACCTGTTTCCAAGGTTTGTATTAGGCGATACCAGTTGTAGCGAACAAATTTGTGTGTTTTTTTTTAAACGGTATGAGTAGTTCCTAAACACAAACCACTGTCATTGCAAAGGTCCCTTAGGGAAATTTCAGGATATGTTTCAAAGTACGCTAACAAATTTATTTCAGTTTCTTCACTTATAAAGTTCTTCCTTTTCCTCGACTATTGAAATGTATTGGTGTTACACCTCTATTTGTGATAAAACCTTAAGGTGGATTTATGTAACAAATTTTAGTTTTTATATATATATATATATATAGTATAATATATATATATATATATATATATATATATATATATATATATATATATATATATATATATATATATATATATATATATATATATATATATATATATATATATATATATATATATATATATATATATATATATATATATATATATATATATATATATATATATATATATATATATATATATATATATATATATATATATATATATATATATATATATATATATATATATATATATATATATATATATATATATATATATATATATATATATATATATATATATATATATATATATATATATATATATATATATATATATATATATATATATATATATATATATATATATATATATATATATATATATATATATATATATATATATATATATATATATATATATATATATATATATATATATATATATATATATATATATATATATATATATATATATATATATATATATATATATATATATATATATATAAGGTGTTCAAAGTTAAGTTGGCAGCTTTGTTAACTTTTTTGTTATAAGAGCTACGATGTCGGTTAAATTATGAAAGTTTTGTATTTTTTTCTGCTGATTACGGTAGTGAAAACAAAAAAACAATAGAATGTACGGTTCTCAAGATATTGGCAAAAAAGTATATTTTTTTTTACACCCTGTATATGTCTACTTCATTCGATTCGCCGTCAAAAATGTAATAAAAGTTGTTCTTTAAGTGCAAAATAACAGAGAAAACAGCAATTTTTAATTATAATCTAGTTACCTATGGCATAAAAACAATAGTAGAGACGGTGCTGACATTCACTAAATCTTATGTCAAGCTATATGCAATAGTAAGCTTGCTCTATTATAAATAGAATAAAAATTCTGTTTACTCACTTAGAGAAGTGTAATATGGTGGAAATGTATATTTTGTGCAGAAAAAATACTACCCAGGCACTTCAGCGTTATAGGAAAAAGCATTCAAAACGGGATCTCCCAAACCGTCGCGTGTCGTTTATTTTTAAAACTTGGTTCATGTAGGAAAATTTAGTTTTAGCAATAACTTAATAATTAAGGACAAGCATTTAGATTGGTTTATTGAAGTCGCATAAATAACAACCAATATCAGGGTGAGATGTTATTACTAAAGATTAAGTTAAAACTAAAATTTGTTACTTAAATCCACCTTAAGGTTTTATCACAAATAGAGGTGTAACACCAATATATTTCAATAGTCGAGGAAAAGGAAGAACTTTATAAGTGAAGAAACTGAAATAAATTTGTTAGCGTACTTTGAAACCTATCCTGAAATTTCCATAAGGGACCTTTGCAATGACAGTGGTTTGTGTTTAGGAACTACTCATGCCGTTTAAAAAAAAAACACAAATTTGTTCCCTACAACTGGTATCGCCTAATACAAACCTTGGAAACAGGTGATTTCCAAAGACGACTTGGTATAATAATAAAACAAATAAAGTTTTTGAGATAGGAAGTGTTAATATTTTAATTTTTTTCAGTTTTTATTATGGAACATTTGATGTACTGTATGCTGTGAATAATGCCTACAGAGGGGCTATGAAACATTTCAGAACACTTTATAGGGCATTACTTTTTCCCAGGTTGCGACTCCTTTTACCTCACAGGAATTTTTACTACAGTGCCACTAACCATTTTTACTATAAATGAAAATTCCTTATTCTGTTCTGTAACTTCTTGGCCTTTTACATTAATTTAATTTTTTGAACTGTTTAGAACTTATTAATGAAAATGTATATTTATGCTTGGTCATGGCACACATGGCTCGTGGAAAATGGGAAAAAATTGTCAAATTGTAATTTTGTAAATAGGAAAGAAATTTCAATTTGACAAGGTCTAAACCCAAGAACCATGATTTCTCCCTTTGATTCTTGTGAAGTCCCTGATTTCTTAAAAACATTAGAAAATATTTGTTAGGGGATTGGTGACGTATCCTTGTAGACAAGTCTAAATCATTCATTCATAATTAAGATAGAAGATCTCATTTCACAATATTTAAGTTTTATCTAGTAAATATTACAACTTTTTAGATCTATTTTATATTATAAAAGAGATAAAACATATCTTACCTGAATCTGTATTAAACTATGAAAACGTATTGTCAACACATTTAATGCATTTTTTAAATTTTAAAACAAAACCATCATTAGAATGATTTATATATATTATATATATATATATATATATATATATATATAGATTACATTACAAATTACCATGTACATAATGCGAATCGAGTTTTACTTTCCTCGACAGAATAAATAACTTTTTTTTTTTCTTTTTTTGGCCTTGAGCAGGATAGGAAATTTTACACAAGGTCACACACTTCTCGCCCTGGGGCCAATTCAGGACTTTTTTATTATGTAAATATAAACACACAATACAGGAAGGCCCGGATAGTTAGGTTGAAGGGGACAATAGGAAAAAAAACAGAGGATTCACAGCTATCTAACCTGTTAATGTATAAAAATGTATGCATTTATTAAACTCTTACGCTGCATCTTTTTAAATACTCTAAAAAAATTATTCCAACTTTCCTATTCGAAATGACAGTCTTCATACCCAGTTCAGAAAAAATATATGCCACGGCAATTGAATTATGGTTGCAATTAAACAGTCGGTGGTTAAGATCGTCATTGGTCAAATTGTCGCAGGTACAGGATGGGCTATTAGTGAGCTTCATTTTGAAGAGGTGGCTATTGACATTTGCATGTCCAACCAAAAATCGAAAATAAGAGACAGCCAAATGTCTGGGAAAATTCATTTTGTAAATTAAAGGTCTCTGATTAAGTTCTGGGTATAATTCTGTATATACATTTGCTGCATTTTGGGGGTATTGTTTATATTCTTGTTTCCAGTTCAGAAGTGATGTTTCTTTTATATAAGATCTGAATAGGGAATACTTCTTATACTGGTTTCAGAATTGCAAGCTTCTTTTGCAGCTTTATCCACTTGTTCGTTACCGGCTATCCCAGTATGACCTTTGACCCAAAGAAAAACGATGTTTACCTATATGGAATATAGTTTCGAAATGAGGTGCAGAATCTCTGTAATTACAGGATGTTTACAATTCTCATTGTTTTTGATGGCCAACAAGACTGATTGAGAATCT
The DNA here is from genome assembly GCA_030620095.1 of Kuschelorhynchus macadamiae. Taxonomy (NCBI): domain Eukaryota; kingdom Metazoa; phylum Arthropoda; class Insecta; order Coleoptera; family Curculionidae; genus Kuschelorhynchus; species Kuschelorhynchus macadamiae. The sequence goes on along the minus strand of JAUTXW010004450.1, from coordinate 13,725 downwards.
GACAATAACAACATTTTTCATATTTTTGTTGAGATAGGCAAATTCCAATCCTTTGAGGATAGCAAAGGCTTCAGCTGTATAGATTGACGCCATTGTATTGCATTTAAATTGTTTGACTATGTTTATTTGGGGTACTGTAAAGGCACAACCTACACCAAGTTGACTTTTTGAACCATCTGTATAAATTTGATAGTGATTTTGGTATTTATTTAAAAAACTTTTCAGCACGATTGTATTAAAAGATGTAAGATCCGTATATTTAGGCATGCACACTTCCAGCTTCAAGTGAGTTATGTTCCACGGTGCTTCAAACAGAAAATGGTTATCATTTTTTATAAGGATATCATTATGTGCTGCAGTTGTGGTAAATGCATCGGCTAATGGTGGGCTATTTTTATTAGCCCAAAAGGGTATAGTTAAGTTTGCAACACTTAGCTGACTAGTTTTAACTATAAGAGTATTACTATGGACTCTCATATTTTTAATCATAAATTTTTCACCCAGAATTTTTCGACGAATACAAAAGGGTGGCTCATCACACTCTGCCAATAGAGCCTGAACCGGTGAAGAGCGCATTGCTCCTAACACAAGTCTTAGGGCTTTAAACTGCACACAGTCAACTCTTTTGAGACGCGATTTAGTCGCAGAACCGTAGAATATCGAGCCACTATCAAGTATCGACCTAATAAAGGCCTTATAAAAAATTAGGGATGTCTTCTGATCAGATCCCCACGATCTAGATACCACTGCTCTAAGTATATTTAAACTTCTCTCTGCCTTCTCGGTGATATAATTAATATGATCATTCCATGTCAGTTTTTGATCCATTATTACCCCCAAATACTTAAAAGATTGAGCCCAGGGCACATTGGCACCGTTAAGTGTAATACTATTGTCTTTAGCGATTCTGTATGTGTATTGTACAGTCCTCAATTTTTTTTACTACTATATATACAAAAATCATCCGCAAATTGAAGTATAGTTGATTCAAGGCCTAATTTATGCAAGTCTGTCGTGTACAAATTAAAAAGAAGAGGCAAGCCGGACGATACAATTCTTGATTCACTGATTTTGTGGCCTATCCTAATCGATACCCTACGCTCTTTGAAAAGCCTAACTAAATTATACACGCACGCCTCTGGCAAATTAAGTTGAATTAATTTTTGTATTAGAATGTTAAGGTCAACACTTTCATAGGCGCTTGTAATGTCTAAAAATAATGCAGATAAGTAGTCATTATTTGAGTACGTATTTTGAATGTCCGTAACTAAATGAGCCAAACAATCAGTAACACCTCTCCCTTTTCTAAAGCCAAATTGGAAGTCCGACAATAATCGTTGTGATTCACACCACCACTCCAAGCGCTGCTTAAGAATCCTTTCAAAAGTTTTTAGTCACATGGTGACAAGGATATAGGACTAAATTCGTTTGGCTTTCCGGGTTTATTGATAGGGATAATTAGGGAATGTTTAATTATGTCTAAATCGTCTCCCTTGCTAATAACATTGTTAAAAGCTAGACATAAGAGTTCCTTGGCAGATATTGGCAAGTAGTTTAACATGCTCTATGTAATCCCATCAGAGTCTGGACTAGTATCTTTTGACTTTTTAATATTAATTTCTAGCTCTGAGATTGAAATAGTTTTAGTTAAAAAGTGATTATTGTTTCAATACTCCCCCGGTATATCTAATGAAACAAAACTTGGAGCGACCTTATTTAAAAGTGTGTCTGATAACTCATTTGATATAGGGGATGAAATATTATAATTCAAACTATTGTTGATACTATTGACTCTCTTCCATATAATGGAAGGAGATGTCTGAGAGTTTAAGCTAGTGCAAAAATGTTTCTAACTTAATTTGGCTTTGTTTTTAAATATCAATTTACTTTTAGCTACCAATTTCTTATATTCTATAAAGTTTTGTAAATCTTTTCTATTGCGAAATTCTTTAAAGGCCTCTTTTCGGCGCGTTGATATTGACTGGCACTCATTATCCCAACAGGGTGTACGAAATTTTGGGTTCATGATTTTTCGTTTTTTGAACACCGTATTTGCCGTATCGCTAATAATTTTGCACACAAGTTCAATAATTTCATTTGCTTCTACCGGAATTTCATTAAGAAATTTAACCCTATCTTCGATTTCATATCTATAATCGTTCCAATTGGCATTTTTTAAGATCCAACCAGGTAGATCATGTGTTTCAAAATAATTTTCTGTAGTTTTATTCAATGTTAGTTGAACAGGGAAATGATCTGATCTATAGGTATCCTGGTTCGACTTCCCAAGTCGAACCAGGAAGCAGATTTGACGATACTATTGTTAAATCTATTGCGGATCCGATATTGTTATATCTATTGATACGAGTAGGATGACCTTCATTTCGAACAATTAAATTTTGAAAACTTTCTAAAGCATTTGTTAAAGTGACGCCTGCAAAATCTTCTTTAGCACTTCCCCATAAGGAATGATGTGCATTAAAATCACCCGCGATTATGCAATAATCATTCACTTGCAAAAAAATATTTTCATAGTCTTGAATATTAAGCTGTACATTGGGAGGCCTGTATATGGATACTATAGAAATAGACTTATTATTATAGCTTATATTGACACCACAAATTTCAATTCTGTTGTTATTTAAATTCACAAAATTCAAAGCTGTAAAAGGAAATGATTTTTTAATAAATATAGCCACACCTCCTCACCGTTGACTCTCATCTTTCCGTATAATATTATACCCTGTTAAAATTAAGTTATAATTTGGTTTATACCAAGTCTCACTTATAAGAACAACATCAAAATTTGTGTCAGAAGTAAGGTTTTTTAAAAGATTGTGGTTAGAATAGGCGGACCTAGCGTTCCAATGTATTAGTTTTAGTTGTTGTGTTGTGGTCCCCATTTTTGAAAAATGTTATGTAGGGTTATGTCAATTTTATTACTAATGTTATTCATTATTATACCCATATTAAAATCTTTCTCAGAGTTAAGCTTATAAAGGACATTATCCTTTAGGTCATCCTGAATTTTATTTTTTAAAGCTTCTAGAGTGTCTTTATTGATGCTTTCCTGAGTTTCAATCCATGGCAACCCTGTATAGAACCAATCAAATTCTCTACGAGGTGTTTCATAATTTGGGCTTCTATCTGAAACTTTTCGTTTTTTATTTTTATCATTATAGTTGGCACTAATGTTAGGTTGGGGAAAGAATGAACTTATTGTTTCGTTTGAGTGGTGTTTTGGGGTACTTTGCGAATTACTCTGACAGTGAGTATTTATCGCTGATAAGGCGAGGAACTGTGAGTTATCAGAGAGTAGAGGCATAAACTTATTTTTATTGACTAAACTTGCATAGGAAGGTAGAATTAACGACTTTTTCAGCTTCATTGAAAGATAAATTTAGGTTTGCCATTGCTTCTTTAATTTTTTTTTGACTATTATAACTACGACATTTTTTACTAGTAGAGTTATGGGTACTAGATTGACAGTGGATACAAGATGTATCACAATTAACACAAGGGTTGTCTTCATTCAGAGGCATAGAACAATTACGGCAACGTTTTTTGCCTTTACATTGTATAGCTGTATGACCAAACTTTAAGCAATTGAAACATTGTGTGACAGGAGAATACCAAATGTCAACCTCATGTCGTAATCTATAAATATGTATATATATTGAGGAAGTTCTAATTTATCGAAAGTGGTTATAATTTGTTGACGGGGCACTTTTATTGACTTGCCATCTTTATCAGATACTATCTTGTATCTCCTTTTTACTGATTTTATAGGTATTGGTAAATCTATTATTTTAAGTAGATTTTCTTCCGAGAAACTCGTATCTACTCCGCGCACAAGCCCCTTTTTTTGGGTCAAATGAGTAGGGATATATGCAATAAGGTTATTTTCGTCAAAAATCTTGTTTACTACAATTTTATTTGCCCCTTCAGCCGATTTACAAAAAACTTGTACCCTGTTACGCCCTACAGTGTTGAGATAATCAATGTATTTTTCATCCCCACCTAGATCGAAAAGTTTTTCACTAATTTTAAGCGGATGAAGCTTACCAAAATTAAGATATTTATGTTCGATAAATACTGAAAAAGGCCCAATACTATCACACCTGTATCTATTGCTTAAATCGATTCTATTAACAATATCAGAGATTTGTTTTTCCGTGTTGCTGGACGATGATAAATTTCTTTGGCTACTGTTTACGATATCATTAGAAGATACTTCTATATGATTTTCATTATAAGTTAGATCCACCACCTTAATGTTCTGTTTATCGGGGGGTCTACCTCCCCTTTCACCGTAGTTGCCCACTGTCATGTTACACACATGAAGGGAGCGTGAAATTTAAATTAGAAAAGATACAACTCACAGTAGTATAGATCCTATTCAATTATAAATTAATAATCCAAATTTGGTTTAACACAGCACAAATACGGAACTCCGGAACACGCTTATTGCTTTATTCGCAGTCAAGGTCGCACTTCCGATGCCGATAGCAGGTAAAATCGAACTGCCAATAAATAACTTATTATCAGAAAACTGTAAGACAAAGGGTGGATTATTTTATACAAAAATATTGGTCCCGAATAAGTATTTAAAAAATATTTTTCAAATGTTTAATTCGCACCTACATTTTAAATACTGGCCGACTGAGGGTTTTAAAAAGCGATAAAAATAATGTTACAAACTAGGGTATTCTGTTTTACTACAAGATTTTTGATAAAAATAAAATTTTAAGGAAAACATTGTTATTTTACAAGAATTCGTGCGTTTAAACTACTTACATATTACAAAATACTTGAAAACCAATCTAGTGAACGGGGTATGATTTCCTATAGGATTAATATATATGGGCATGAAAAGAATAAGAGATTAGATTATTTCGATTATCTATTTTTTTTAGGGGATTTCTTGAATAATTACACATTAAGCGGTCAATAAATATTTAAATCAGCAAAGCTCGGCACCGAAATAAAAAAATATATTAGCTAATTAATTAGCAGTTAATAGACTAAGATTATTTTAATACTATCGAATTGTATCTAAAGTTCTTTATATACTAAATTCAAAATTTATTTAGCCATTTTGTTCCGTATTAGATGTTTACTAAAATATTAGCAAGTCATCCTCATATGAACCTTAATGTTTGACCAAAATTTGAAGTCAATCTGGTAAGTGGTTTTTAAGCTATTCCGCGAACTGACACATCGACAAACAGACAGACTAAAGGACATAGCGATGAAATTAATAAAAAATATATTTTTGGCACCTATTGTCGCTAAAACGTGCAGATATGTAAAACCTGGTGCTTTTTTCACCATTAGAAACATTTTATTTTGTCGCCATTTTGTTCCGTCATCTTAAATTCGTACTATAATTGTACCAGTTTATCTTTATACCATAACTAATTATTGCGCAACATTTTAAATCAATCCATTGAGTAGTTTTTTTTAGGCTGAATTTTTAAATATTTTATTGTTGATTTTCTCATAATCCTCGATTTTTTGCAAAATTTGAGGTTAACTGGGTAAGTAGTTTTTAGTATTATTTCATTTCAGTAGCCTGCCACTTAGTTTCACCATTCTGGATTCGAACCAAATTTACCAGTTGATTTTCCCTTAATGCTGGATCTGGTTAATTGGATAAGTAGTTTTTTAGTAATCATTTTTTAACATCTCACTAGGCCGCCATTTTGTCTCTCTATCATATTTGATTTTTACAAAAATGTAACTAGGTCATTCCCATTCGATCCTTAATTTTTAACTAATATTTGAAGTCAATCGGATTAGTAAGCCGCGAACAGACAGACCGACAGACTGACGGAATTGAGAAAGCATGTTTTTCGGCATCAGGGGACCCTGAAACGTAGTACATCCCTTACTTACTTACTCACGAGGGAAGCAAAAAGAAATTCTATTTTACGATGTTTTGCAATACCATGAATAAACCATTTCTTTAAACTAAGATACATGCTATTTTATTCACAATGATAATATCAATGAAGTATTTGTCCATTTTAAAGGAATCGGCTATATAAGTTTCGGGTAAATTAAAACCAGAAGCTTTAAAAAAGTTGGAGTTAGAGGCATGGATCTTTGTTCAAGACAGTTCAAGTCCCACCGAGAGAACCGATTTCAAATTACAGTTTTACCCGCCGGCGCCGATGAGTCCTATATATATGATAGTGTAGATGCAACCCAGCAGTCCAGTAGTAGGGCTGTAGAAAGTGCTAATAAGTGCCTTATAGCGAATAAACCTAAATTAGATTTAGCTCAAACACAAACGGTATATTCTTCCGGAAATTTTCGCATTTTACAAAATGCAAAGCTGCTGGGTACATATGTAGATATTAAATTAACTTGATACCAGCATATAGATTATCTAGCGAAAAATTTAAAAAAATTGCATTTCAAATCATAAAAGTAATGGAAATTGTTATTTCTACTACAGATGTAACTTTTTATGATATTAACTTTTATAGCTTAATGAACTCTAAACTTAATATTTTGGGGAGACTCAGCAGAGTTAATTAGAATATTCAGCATACAAAAAAATCTTGTTATGTGTATATCTTACTGGCGGAGAATATTGTTAAAAGGCTTAACATTTTAACTTTACCATCGGATTTTATTTTTCAGTGCCTAATTATTAGCAAAAGAAAAAAAGTGTCTATCAAATTTTTCGTTTCTACATTATAATACGTGACAAAAAAATCGTCTTGTAATTCCTTGTAGAACACAGCAACTGGTAATTGTCATTTAGCCATTAAGCTATATAATCAATTAACACATAACGTACACCAGCAACTTTTAAATAAATTTGGCTTTAATATTGAGTGAGCATTTATAGCGGCCCTGCGAGAGGATTTTACATATAAGGAAACTTTGAAATAGGTAATTTTGTTAAATTTAAATGTTTGTGATAAGTGCGTGATATATATATATATATATATATATATATATATATATATATATATATATGTGTTTTCATCCCGGGTGTACATCCGTTCACTACTGTCGTTCTGAAAAGAACAGTTTGCTGACGATTCGCCAAAATCACATTTGGCATTTTCGAAGCTTTCTTTCTCGCGTCCGAATAGAGACTGAAGTGTTGGTGACTGCGACGCTTCCTTTTATAACCCCACTCGGGGCCGAAGGTTATATCTGCGCAGGCGTTGGTCCTTATTTATGTTTTCCGGATGGTGCTGTTGTTGTTGCGCTAATTGCGCTTGAGTTTTTGCGATTTTAGATTTGTCGATTATTGTCTTCCATACTGTTGGTAGTTTTAATGATTCGTCCCTTTTATTCAAATCACCTTGTTTTTCAATTTCTATGGCTTCTCGGATTATTCTGGTCTTATAATGTTCTATATTGGCAATCTCCCTACACCCATCGAAATTTATTTTATGGCCGGTTTCCTGATGATGTAGGAATAAAGCTGAGGTTGTTTGTCTATTTCTGATGCTGAGTTTATGCTCTTCCACTCTTGCTGATATTCGCCTGTTAGTTTGCCCTACGTACAACTTTTCACAGTCCTGGCACGGAATACTGTACACTCCGTGGTTTTCCAATTTGATTTTATCTTTTGGGTTTCCGAGTAGTTTACCTATAGTTGTTTGTGTTTGTGGCTTGTGTATTGTTTGTATGTTGTGTTTCCTCAGAATTCTTCCGATTCTGTCTGTTGTGAAGTTTTTATTTTATTTTTAGTTGTTTTTTCTAGATACGTTGACGGGTCCCTTGGAACAGGCCTATAACAATTGTCTTGTAGGATATCCTGCATTTTTTGTACGTAATCTTGAGTATTCATAACCACAGTTGCGTTTCCTTTATCTGCTGGAAGGATTGTGATGTCTTTATTTTTTCGAAGGTTTATTAGGGCCTTTTGTTCAGTGGCATTTAGGTTTTGTTTTGGTGTTTTGCTTGAACTTAAAATTCTTGCCACCTCTTGTCCAATCTCCTCTGCTTTTGTTTCTTCAGAGGAGTCAAGGACAGCTTCCACTCCAGCTATTATTTCTTCTTTAGGGATTTCCTTAGGAGATATCGCAAAATTAAAACCCTTACTCAGTACGGATTTTTCATTTTCCGAGAGACTGTAGGATGATATATTATGTACTAATTTATCGACGTCTACTGATGACCTTTGTGCCTGACTCGACTTTCTTAGAAGATTGTCATACTTTTTCGAAAGTTTATCTGTCTTAATATTCTTATTTGATTCTGTTCGCCAAAAAGCCAAAGTTTCTATGCGATTCCACAATAAAGGGTGAATGATGTTACTTAGTTTAAGGTGTAACTTTAAAAGCTCTCTCTGTCTCGGCTAGTTGTTTTCTAGTTTGATGGATTTGTTCTTTTAATAACGCCTTACTAGCATTTTGAAGTATGGTGTTAGTTTTTCTAGTTTTAGTATGATAAGACAACCGTGTAAAAGTAGGAAGTAAATCGCTGTCACGACACTTAATTTGAAAGGTTAGATCACATAAAAGATTAGTTTTCTTACCTCTCAGTTTCTCATACATCTGCAAATGCAGGATATCCTACAAGACAATTGTTATAGGCCTGTTCCAAGGGACCCGACAACGTATCTAGAAAAAACAACTAAAAATAAAATAAAAAGTTCACGAATAAACCCCGAAATTCAACAAAAAATCATACCTAGGGAAAAGTCGAGCAGATGTCCTAAACTCTATGGTTTACCAAAAATACACAAACCAGG
>JAUTXW010004449.1:0-79261 GCA_030620095.1 Kuschelorhynchus macadamiae | reverse complement strand
TTTTATGGTGCCTCTCTAAGTTACCACGCTTAGGTATTGCAACTGACGCACGACAAATAAGACAAATGTACTTATCCTTCACCATACAAAACAAAAATTCTTCCTCCCAATTGTTATTAAAATGATACGTTTTAGATTTCTTCGCTGCACTGATTTTGTACTATTTAATAATAAACTTTGTATCGACGTAGTATTGCCTTCAAGTTGCAATTCAGAATGACTCCAATTCCTGCAGGCGCAACATTTATATCGGCGTGAACAAAGTCTCGAATATTCCCGTCAAACGCGCCGCCCGAAATTTCTAAAAAAGCGGCAAGAATAAAAAACGCGGCTTTTCTTTGACAACTACCGCTTTTGTTTGATATTGCCGCCTTTTGCCGCTAGCAGAGTGTTATTTTAATACGTAATAAAATTTGCAGTTTAGTTAAGTACCTACTTATTAAAAAATTTTTTCTTCTCGAGATCTACTCAAAAAGCACTCGCGATCGACTGGTCGATCGCGATCTACCGTTTGAGCACCCCTGGTGTAAATCGTTAAAAATTATGGTATTCTGCCATTTTAAACTCTTTTTCAATATGCTTGTTAAGGTACCACTCCTGTAACATCTTGAATATTTCCTGAAAATCTCATCCAAATTGGTCAAACCAAGTGATGACGATTCTCTTCTTTTTTGAAGTCGTTTAAAATGAGGCTTTTCAAATTTTCGAGCCAAGTTATTTTAAAACTAGAAGAGTCACCTTTTCTAAGAATTTAATGAAATCTATTTGATAATTCATATACAATACCTGCTATGAATAAATATTACATGTTTAATTTTATATTATAATATTTTTATGTAATTAATTTTTCCATCTACTAACCACAAACTATCTAATCGGAAATTGAAATGCAGTTGTTAGCCGCTAAAGTGTTTAAATAAAATAATAAAAAAATGGTAATAAAGTGACAGTGAATAATTATAATTTATCTATTCGCTACGCGATATTTGTCACCATTGAAAAAAAATTAAATACTTCCCAATTTTAAGTGTTTACGAATTTTTCGTCTCTAAATATTGTTTTGTAACACAACTTAATACTTATGTTCAAACATATGTACATAATATATTAAAACTTTTTAAATCCATTGTTATTATTAAGTAAGGAAAAAACTATAAATATATGACAATACTTTTTAAGTCACACATGCCTAAATTTATTACAAGAAAGAAAATGTGTGGTAAAGTGCGGGACACGAAAGACCGGGCGGAGTCAATCGGTTTAGGAAGGTCGGCCAAGAAATCTCTTTAAACCAATGGTGTCCCGTCGTTCTTTAAATAATATGGCACTCCTTTTTGACTATACGCACTTGAGATAATTAAAAAATGTAACTATGCTTAATGAACCTTTATCTATATTTGTCTGTTTTATTTCGTGTACCGCACTTCTATATCTCTTTTGTTTTGCAAAAACGGCGAACTGTCGAATTTTAAAATGATTTAATTTTGATTTTTCTTGATCGATTTACCTATAAATATATTTTTTCTTGACTTCTGTCATTAACGGTTCCCGGGCTAATGCCTACGTCCACTATTATTGGACCACCCAGTGAAGTGATACACGATTTACAAGTCCAGATTTTACAAGGGCAGCCAGCATCAGATCCAGTGAACGAGATTTATCAAAATTTTTATTTATGCAGTTCGACTTTGGGCTACTCGTGTATGCCAAAAGTGGCCGTCTGTCTCCGTTTGTCATATTACTTTATAGAGGGGCCGTCATTGTGAAGTACTATACAGGGCGTTTCCTAATTGCGTGTTGATGTTAAACGGGGTGTTTTTATGTCCTAAAAGTCTTAACTTTTGAGATACAGGATGGTAAAGTTTAAAAAGAAAACATTTTTTTTTCATCCCAATTCTGATGGTATTGTAGATAACTGCAGGAAATTTGATACACGTCTTCTATGCATTAAGGAGCATACGGATTTACCCAGGTTAATTACATACGCACGCCACTGGTAAATTTATTTTTAATAAAAAATGCCCTTTTTTAAAAGACGTGTATCAAATTTCACACAGTTATTTATCTATAATAGCATCTGAATTAGGATTTAAAAAAAATGTTTTTTTAAAACCCTGTATCTCCAAAGTTAAGACTTTTAGGTTCATATTAAACTTTTTTCTTAAAAAGGTCCAAGAATCCCTTTAACATTAGCACGCAATTAGGAAACGCCCTGTATAGTACTTCACAATGCCGCCCCCTGTACAAAGTAATATGAAGACCGAGACAAACGGTCACTTTCGGCATACCCGAATAGCCCAAAGTCGAACTGCATAAGTTAAAATTTTGATAAATCTTGTTCACTGGAATTAGTGCTGGCTCTTCTACTATAACTACATTGATGTGTTAATTTTGGCAAAATATGAGTTCTGTAGTTTTTCAAATATTAATTGCAATATTAGATATTTTTTGACACCCGGTATTGAAAAGAAAATTAATTATTTTGAAGCAGTTTATTGACAGCTACTTTATGAACAATTTTACAAAATATATGAAAAAGAACTAAGCCATTTTTGAGGTTGACGGCTGTGATTCTGATGGTTCGATTCCTTCTAAATCGTTGTCTTCCTCTGAAAATGATGAGGTTTCGTCGTCACTACTTGAAGATCCCAGTGTGATAACTAAATCATCAATAACCGTTTCAATTTAGCCATCTACCTCCCAGTATTTATCTTGAATAGAACAAACATGTTTAACATACGATTTCCAATTTTCAGCCGATATTGAGTCAATTGCTTCTAATGTTATTTTATTTAAATCTTTAATTGAAAGTGCATCGATGTTGCGCTCTCGAATATATATTTTTACTCCTGCCCATGCAAGTTCAATAGGGTTGAGGTCGCACATGTATGGAGGCAGCCTTAAAGGTGTATGTCCGAGGTTACGTAAAAGACCGTCAATTTTATACTTTTTTTCTCTAGGCTTGTTGGCTGATGTTACTTCATATAATTGATATTTTCTCCATGTTGGATCACATACAAGATTGTTCGATTTAAGCCACGATATCATATGAGCTTTTGTTGAGTATTTAGTTGGCACTTTATTTTCTACGTGAGAATGATAAGACGCATTATCCATTACCACGACTGATTTGGGAGGACTGTTAGGCAGAAGCTTCTCGAGCAACCACTTTTCAAAATTATCTCTATTCATCTGTCCATGATAGTCTCCAGTTGTTAGTCCCGAGCGAAAAACTAAAGCAGCACCTGGAACAAATCCGGCTTCTGAACCAGCATAAACTATAATAAAGCGACTACTAGAGCGGATGCCCTGAACAACACCTGTAACACTTTCACTTTGCCAGCATTTGTTCACTGTCATATCATTATCTACCCAGGTTTCGTCTAGATACACAATATTGCGTTCTTTTTGCCTATATTGGCTTACAGTTGATAAATATTTCACCCGCCAGTGAAAAATATTTGGTCTCTCAATGAGCAATTTTCGTTTATTTTGGCACTCGCGCCAAACAAAACCATTTGATCGTAGAAGCCGATTTAGGGTTTTATACCCGTACGGAAAATCTATTTTGTTCTTTACAGCACGAAGTAGGGATTCGCAGGTCGGAACCTTCTTCAAGTTTATATAAAAATCCTCTATTGTTCGTCGAATTACTTGAAAATCACCATCGTCAATTTTATCTTTGTATGATAATCGGGGTCTTTTTTTACCAGGAGATTTTAAAGGTGAAGTAGAACATGAGCGATCATTATGTTCTCTTTGAATTTTTCTTACACTACTTTGCGAAACACCATTCGATTTTGAATTGGAATAGTTAAACTATTATTTTCAGCTTCTCTAGTACAGTCCTCTATAACGCTCTCAATAACAATAATAACGTGCACCGCTTCGAATTCTTTTTCCTCTTTTGCTCGCCATCGTTACTTCGAAATAATAATTCAAATTCAACGCAACTCATTTATATAGAAATGAAAACAAATGCTCGAAAATGGAAATAGCTAGAACCTTCTAGTGGCAAGTGCATGGAGGCTCTAGGCATATCCCAATTACAAGTGGACCAGTGCGAAATTTACTAAATCTTCGATTAATTTTCCGTACCGCTTAGCTATTACAACAAATAAAATAACATAAAATTTATTTGCGTACACAAATTTTACTTTTCCGTTTGCTTAAGACTTTATTTTAAGGACCGCCCGGTTTTCTTTCGTGTCCCGCACTTTACCAATGAAGTAAAGAATCCAGTATACTTGATTTTAACGGTTAACATTGAAACATGAAAACAGCAACATTATTTTAGTATACAAACTTTAAGTTCTGAAAAGCATTACGAATATATATATATATATATATATATATATATATATATATATATATATATATATATATATATATATATATATATATACATATATACATATATGTACATATATATATATATATATATATATATATATATATATATATATATATATATATATATATATATATATATATATATATATATATATATATATATATATATATATATATATATATATATATATATATATATATATATATATATATATATATATATATATATATATATATATATATATATATATATATATATATATATATATATATATATATATATATATATATATATGTATATATATATATATATATATATATATATATATATATATATATATATATATATATATATATATATATATATATATATATATATATATATCATTATTTATTCACAGTCCTGGCACGGAATGCTGTACACTCCGTGGTTTTCCAGTTTGATTTTATCTTTTGGGTTTCCGAGTAGTTTACCTAGTTGTTGTACGTATGAAAAGTTGTACGTAGGACAAACTAACAGGCGAATATCAGCAAGAGTGGAAGAGCATAAACTCAGCATCAGAAATAAACAAACAACCTCAGCTTTATTCCTACATCATCAGGAAACCGGCCATAAAATAAATTTCGATGGGTGTAGGGAGATTGCCAATATAGAACATTATAAGACCAGAATAATCCGAGAAGCTATAGAAATTGAAAAACAAGGTGATTTGAATAAAAGGGACGAATCATTAAAACTACCAACAGTATGGAAGACAATAATCGACAAATCTAAAATCGCAAAAACTCAAGCGCAATTAGCGCAACAACAACAGCACCATCCGGAAAACATAAATAACGACCAACACCTGCGCAGATATAACCTTCGGCCCCGAGTGGGGATATAAAAGGAAGCGTCGCCGTCACCAACACTTCAGTCTCTATTCGGACGCGAGAGAGAAAGTTTCGAAAATGCCAAATGTGATTTTGGCGAAACGTCAGCAAAACTGTTCTTTTCAGAACGACAGTAATGAACGGATGTACACCCGGAATGAAAACACATTGTATTTTTCCATCCGTGAAGGAGTAAAAATCAACATATATATATATATATATATATATATATATATATATATATAGATATATTTATTCTTGCTGCTGTTCCCACTTGGTTTTTTCTAATAGATTTTTTTAGTCAACTTTCAGTTCTGTTATTACCCCAACTTTGACTTCATAGCTGACCAAGACAGTTATCCCCACCCCACTTTGGGGTCTGAAGCTGTAGCTTTCCGTAGAAACAATCTATAGAAATAAACGAGCGCATAGTACAGTTTTTTCTTGTTTTTGGATTTCATCTACTACGATTCACCAGATTTTTTTTTATAGCAATGGAGAGGTACCAGCACTGCATCAGTTTATGCATTTCAAAAACCATCATTCACGACTGATTAGTAGATATACATATATATATATATATATATATATATATATATATATATATATATATATATATATATATATATATATATATTTATACAGGAGGCCTCAAAATCAATGGCCTATTAGAAGTATTTGGAGATATGTTCTTGAAATTTTGCTTGCGGGCATAGAAAGCAGTAATCTAGCTTTTAGAAATATGTCAGCGAACATATTTTGCAACGTTGCCAGTTCTCCTCGAAACTGACAACAACTTTGGAATTTCAAATTGAACACCAATATCATTTTATTTTTGGATTCTACGTAACATAATACGTTGATTTCATGTAGGGTGTTCTGTCTCTAGAGCCATTTTTAATAATAATAATGAGCGATCATTATGTTCTCTTTGAATTTTTCTTACACTACTTTGCGAAACACCATTCGATTTTGAATTGGAATAGTTAAACTATTATTTTCAGCTTCTCTAGTACAGTCCTCTATAACGCTCTCAATAACAATAATAACGTGCACCGCTTCGAATTCTTTTTCCTCTTTTGCTCGCCATCGTTACTTCGAAATAATAATTCAAATTCAACGCAACTCATTTATATAGAAATGAAAACAAATGCTTGAAAATGGAAATAGCTAGAACCTTCTAGTGGCAAGTGCATGGAGGCTCTAGGCATATCCCAATTACAAGTGGACTAGTGCGAAATTTACTAAATCCTCGATTAATTTTCCGTACCGCTTAACTATTACAACAAATAAAATAACATAAAATTTATTTGCGTACACAAATTTTACTTTTCCGTTTGCTTAAGACTTTATTTTAAGGACCACCCGGTTTTCTTTCGTGTCCCGCACTTTACCAATGAAGTAAAGAATCCAGTATACTTGATTTTAATGGTTAACATTGAAACATGAAAACAGCAACATTATTTTAGTATACAAACTTTAAGTTCATATATATATATATATATATATATATATATGTATTTATATACATATATATATGTATATATATATATATATATATATATATATATATATATATATATATATATATATATATATATATATATATATATATATATATATATATATATATATATATATATATATATATATATATATATATATATATATATATATTATATATATATATATATATATATATATATATATATATATATATATATATATATATATATATATATATATATATATATATATATATATATATATATATATATATATATATATATATATATATATATATATACAGGGTGGCGCAATGGGAATTGATGGTTTTTAGGGTGTTATTATAGATATACTAACGAAATAATCAAGGTCAAAAATATATATTTTTATTACACATATAATGCAGTTTTACAACAAAAATTATTTTTTGAAAATAATGTCCTTTAAGTGACCACCACGTTTTTCTAAACATTCTTGAAGTCGTGATTGAAAATTCTCTGTAACTCGTTGCAGCAGCTCCTGGTTGATCGCTCTGATTTCTCGAATAATGTTGTCCTTTAAATCTTGTAGCGTTTGAGGTCTATTTTGAAAAACCCTAGCCTTCAAATATCCCCATAAGAAAAAATCAGGACTGGTCAAATCTGGTGACCTCGGCGGCCAATTAAAATCACCATAACGGGATACAAGTCGTCCAGGAAACATGTTTCTTAGAGCAGCCATGCAAATTCGCGCAGTATGGCTTGTTGCGCCATCTTGCTGGAACCATAAGACATTATTTTCTATCCCCAGTCGTTGCAATTCAGCAGGTAAAAAATGTTGAAGCATCTCCAAATACCGTTCAGAAGTTACAGTCACTGTACGGTCAGTTTCCTCAAAAAAGTACGGTCCTAATATTCCGAATGCAGACACACCGCACCAAACGGTAACTTTTTCGGAATGCAGAGGTTGTTCGTGAATTTGTTGAGGTTGTTCAGCAGCCCAGTACCGAAAATTTTGTTTATTCACATATCCTGATAAATGGAAATGCGCCTCATCAGACATTATTAAATTATTTAAAACATTTGGGTTCAGTATATCAAGAAATGTTCTACAAAATTGTATTCGTGCTGGTAAGTCTTGCGGTAAAATTTTATGAACAACTTGAATTTTGTATGGATGAAATCCTAGGTCTTCGTGTAAAATTCGACCCAAAGTTCTTCGTGTAATGTTCAATACTACGACTTGACGCCTTGCTGCACGAAATGGACTTCTTACAACAGCTTGCCGTACTCGCTCTGCGTTCTCCGGTGTACGCACAGTTTTTACAGAACCGACATATTCATTTCTTACACTTCCATGATCACGAAACTTTGCAACCCACCGCAAAATTGTGTTGCGCGAAGGAATTCTACCACGTCTTGGAATGTTATATTCACGCCGAAACTGTCTTTGCACCTCAATAACAGACTCCGAGCGATGATACGCTCGAACGCAAAAGCTGCGTTGATTCACTGGCCACAGATTCATGGCTACTCAACTGCATTACATTGGGAATATTTTAAGCGGTTGAATGTCCCCTCCACTTTACTTATATTCGGGCAGTGGCGTCTCAAAAATCGTTAATACCCATGGCGCCACCCTGTATATATATATATATATATATATATATATATATATATATATATATATATATATATATATATATATTATATTTATTCTTGCTGCTGTTCCCACTTGGTTTTATCTAATAGATTTTTTTTAGTCAACTTTCAGTTCTGTTATTACCCCAACTTTGACTTCATAGCTGACCATGACAGTTATCCCCACCCCACTTTGGGGTCTGAAGCTGTAGCTTTCCGTAGAAACAATCTATAGAAATAAACGAGCGCATAGTACAGTTTTTTCTTGTTTTTGGATTTCATCTACTACGATTCACCAGTTTTTTTTTTATAGCAATGGAGAGGTACCAGCACTGCATCAGTTTATGCATTTCAAAAACCATCATTCACGACTGATTAGTAGATATATATATATATATATATATATATATATATATATATATATATATTTATACAGGAGGCCTCAAAATCAATGGCCTATTAGAAGTATTTGGAGATATGTTCTTGAAATTTTGCTTGCGGGCATAGAAAGCAGTAATCTAGCTTTTAGAAATATGCCAGCGAACATATTTTGCAACGTTGCCAGTTCTCCTCGAAACTGACAACAACTTTGGAATTTCAAATTGAACACCAATATCATTTTATTTTTGGATTCTACGTAACATAATACGTTGATTTCATGTAGGGTGTTCTGTCTCTAGAGCCATTTTTTCAATATTAACCACTTTAATATTTTGAGCTCAAAGCAAGAAATGAAGCAGAAGTTCAATATTTAGTCTTTCTACCTAGAAAACTGAACTTTGGACTGCAGTGTTGTAAATTATATAATAAGTTGAGAGTAGTAAGATGTTTCAAAAAAGATATTTGTGACTAAATTATATAAATGTAAAGATGTCAACTTTTTTAAATGGGGCACCCTATATTTTCGGTCTTCGGCAAATAGAGGAGTAAATTTTTCAATATAAATTTTACCTCAATGTGTTTTCTTTGCTAATGAATGATACAAATTGTTTTTGGCTGTATGGCGGAAATTTGACTGTACCAAATACTTAACAAATATTAAGAACTACAGTTTCTTTCTCGATAAACTGCCTCTAGCAACTCTTGGAAGATACTGATATCAGTTAGATGGAGCACCAGTACATTCTACAAATGATGTCTTAATGCTGAATTATTTAGTATGTTTTACGATCGAAGGATTGGCCAAGAAGATCCTGGAAATGGCCCCCAACGTCTCCGGATTCTACCCCATTTAATTTTTAATTGTGGGGTAAAATAAAGGGTCACGTTTATGCAATATCAATTACAAATTAAAAAGATTTAGAATATCGTGTAATAATGGTTCAGATAGTCGCAATTAGAAGAGCAACAAATGAAGTCCGAAACGGTTAAAGAGAGGTATATGAATACCTAATACCATTTAATAAGAAAAGTTGTCGAAAAGTTGGTATTTTTACAAATATCTTTTTTGCAACACCATGTATTAGAATATTCTTGATTTTATTAAAACTATGAACTCTCCAATGGTCTACAAAAATGCATTCAAAATTTCAGCTTTCTAAGTAAAAAATAAAATAATATTCAGGGGAGTTCTATTTGAAATTCCAATATTATTGTCAGTTTCGGGTAGAACTGGCAACGCAGAATCGGTAAAAATATTTTTAACAACTAGATCATAGCCTCCTATGGCAGCAACCAAAATTTCAAAAACAAAATCTTCCTTGGTTATCCAGATACTTCTTTTAGGCCATTGAGTTTGCGGCGCGATGGAAAATACTGTCTCCCAAAACACATTTTTTTATACTAGTGATTCCTCTCCTGTTAAGCAGTTAAAACTGTATACAAATTTAAGTTTTTTTTTATAATCTTCTAGCTTGTGAGGCATGGGGAACGAACGCCAGATAGTGTTTCCTTATGTGCAGGAGGTCCATATATTGACGAAAAATACTATCCAGAGGGCTACGGACAACTGACTAATGTAAGTGATTCCAGTAAATACATTATAATTCTATAGTAGGCGTATGTTATTCAAATTCAAATCATTTATTTTTTTAATTTAAATTCAAAAGGGTTACAGCAATTGTAGAAAAATCAAAAAAATCTGAATGCTACACATATAACAACTATAAAGACAAGATAATACTTACTATTATAAAGTAAACAATAATCAATAATACACATTAAGAGCGTTAATTAAAGTACACTTGACAGTGGCGTGCCGAGTTTTTAAGCCCTCCCCCCACTCAAGACTTTTTTGGGAGCTCCCTGCATAATTTCTTCAAAAAAATAAGTGAACAAAAAATGTCCTAAATTTATTAACAAAAACCATAAGATAAAATAAAAAATAACTCAAATTAGGAACTCCCGACTTCCACTTTGATCAGAAAATTTGTATATCCCTACTATTGACTTCCTTTAACCATAGAAAAAAGTGTCTGTCAGTATAATTGCACAGCGTTACCTTTTGTGGTGCCCGACAAGGAGGAGAGATATTTTTATTTTTGTCATACTTACCGGCAGTACACATTTATTTGCTTTAATCATTGTATCAAAACATACACATATTTATGAACGAACATCGCAAGATGTTGGGTCTTCCTTTTGCTATGTCTATGCTTTTAACATTAATTTGTTTTCTGAATTTTGAATTTTAATATAATTGTCTTTGCTGGATAAATAATTGCCGTTTTTGTCTATATATTTTCTTTACATTCTTAATAATTTCAAAGTATCTTGCATTATTTGTGAATATTGAAATTATGTACTAGATATTTCAAACCCAAGGCATAAAAATAGTTCCTTAATTTTCTTTTAAATTAAAAGCCAGTAAAAACTAAACGACCGCGCCACTTCTGAACAATTGAACTTCCGCATGCCGACGTGATGCCGCGACCGATCGATCCGAGACTGGCTGATGACCTAAATCGCGATTTAATATTCCATTTGCTATCACGTTCGGCTGCCGCTCGGTAGCTGTGAAATATTCGGGTACTTTCGTCAACTTTAAGGTAATCAGGGCAATTCGGACTGCCCAGCCCATCTTAGTATAGCGTATTTAACTTTTCCCAAGGTTCGCGTTTTATTACAACTATTAGGAGGGACGGTCAAACGAATAATTTATTTTCTGAAATATTTATGGAAGAGCCGCCACTGTATACAACTAATACTAATAATGGAATCTACTTTAAACCCTAGTTTAGTTTATAAGTTAATATCATTTTGTTGTAGAAGAATATAGATTTCATTTAAAGGGCTATCATACATTTATTTCAATTCTGTATCTGAATGTTTTAGGATGGAAAAAGAACAGAATACAACATAGGAACCTATCTCCGCAGCAGGTACGATGATTTCTTAGGCACATCGTGGAATGTAAAATACTTGGAAGGGAGAACTTCAGATTACGACAGAACGAAAATGTCCCTCGATCTGATACACGCGGGTCTGTATCCTCCTGTTGGTGATCAAGTGTGGTCTCCCATCCACTGGCAACCGATACCATACACCTATGTCCCTAAGTTGGAAGATAAGGTAAGCCATCAATTTTAAACATTTGTTCAAAAGAGGAAGTAAATGTGAAATAACACACATCTATTATTTGTATAATGTTGGCATGAACTTAAGAGTAGGAATTGTTACAATAAAAAAATTTCCTCCAACAAGAATTCCCTTTTCTTCAGCAAATGGTTTTTAGACTATTATTTTTGAAAGCTATTGACGGAAGGATTGTTCTTAAAGCTCACTGAGCTGAAAATGGAACCCCCTTTTTACCCTTAAAGGTGGAATTTCAAAAAATCCGGAAATCAGTTCATTTTGAAAAAAATCAAGTAGGCCTTGGTAAAACTCAAAAATGTATTTTCGATGTAGGTAAACTACCGTTTCTGGCAAAGATATCGAAAATTCTTGCAAAGAAAAGTTGTTCAGAATTAAAAGCTATGCCCTTGTTCCAAATGTATTTCATATTTGTATTGTTTTTTTGAGGTAGGGCAATTAAATTTGGGCTGTTTCTTCTGAAATTTGGTACAAAGACATAACTTTTAATTTCGAACAGCATTTTCAAATGAAATTATTGGCTAACTTTGTCGGAAAAGACACTACTTCAGAATAAAAAAAAAATGAAACATGAATTTAATCAATGTAGGTCGATTCTTCTGAAATTTAGAACGAAGACATAACCTTTAATTCTGAACTTTTTTTATAACATTTTTCGATATCTTCAAGTTTTAAATTCACTTTATATTTATATTATATTTGTTACAAAAGAAAAATATTATTATTTTTATTAAAATAAACTAGGCGGTATCTTTTTTATACAATACAAAAACTGCTAAAAACAAAACTGAACTCCAGAAATCTAACGAAAGCTATTAACACCTTCGCCATATCTATTCTTAGGTATTCGTTTGGTATAATTAAATGGTCACATACAGACATAGAAAACATTCACACTCTCATACGCTTTGAATTCACTAAACACAGGAAGTTACACCCTAACGCATGCAAGGAAAGACTCGCCATCGAGAGAAAAGAAGGAGGGGGGATTATAGATATATAATCGCTAAATAAAAACAAATCTACAACAAACAAACTAATCTCCACAAGGCAATAGTGAAGGCAGACTAGAATTATGCACCGCTCGACGTGTCTCAAACGAGCCACGTAGCAGACGCACACACTGAGAAGCAAGACCACTACATAAAAAACTTTCATATACGTGGTTACAAAAAGGGCAGCTGTTCTCCGAAACAAGGCTTCCTGCTTGCCATCCAGGACAAAGTCATAGCATTTAGAAACTACCAAAAGAACACCATCAAGAACACAACCATTGAAGACGACAGGTGCAGGAGATGTCACCAGCAGAGAAAAACGATCGAAATACACCCCGGATCGGTCATTTTGAAAACATGTAGCATTGTTAGATTATTTCTTAATACACAATAGTTTTTTCCTTTTTTTTTGTACTGACTTGGTATAATCCCGTTAGTATAAAATACAACCACAGGAATACTGTGAGATAACAAGGTGGAGAAACAATAATAATAATAATAAATTAAATTAAATACCAAAAAAATAACCTACACAAAATAAACCATCTCTTGTACATGGATGACATAAAATTATACGCAAGCACAAACTCATAGTTAAAATCACAGAAAAGTTTACCCTGGACATCAACATGAAATTTGATATAAGTAAATACAAGCTACTTCATATCAACAAGGGCCAGTGGAAAGACCACCCTACGACGGAAACAATCAACAATGAAACTATAGATAACATGCTCAAAGAAGAAACATACAGATACCTACGTTTGTATCAAAGCACCAAAATTAACCACACTCATATCAGATTAGAGCTCAAGACAGAATTTAAGACCAGACTCACAAAACTAGTAAAAATAAAACTGAATTCCAGAAATCTATTAACACTTTCGCCATACCTGTTCTCACATATTCGTTTAGTATTATTAAATGGTCACACACAGACATAGAAAACATTCACATTCTCATACGCTCTGAATTCACTAAACACAGGAAGTTACATCCCAACGTATGCAAGGAAAGACTCACCATCGAGAGAAAAGAAGGAGGGAGGGGAATTATAGATATACAATCGCTAAATAAAAAACGAACTGCGAAAATTCTTCCACAACAAACAAACTAACCTCCACAAGGTAATAGTGAAGGCAGACAAGAATTATATACAGCTCGACCTGTCTCAAACGAGCCACGCAGCAGACGCACTCCCTCACATCCAATCACGACTAGAAAAGATGAACATTTGGTCTGAAAAGACACAGATGCCACATAAAGCAAGACTAAGTTCCCCGAAACAGAAGGCTTCCTGCTTACCATCCAGGACAAAGTCATAACAACCAGAAACTACCAAAAGCACATCATCAACGACACAAACATTGAAGACGACAGGTCCAGGAGATGTCACCAGCAGATAGAAACGATCGATCACATAATGAGTGGATGTAGAATAATGGCCGGAACTGAATACACCGCGAGACACAACTCAGCATTAGCCACAACATACAAACTAACGGAGAAAACAGACCCTTATTACCATTATACACCAACATCCATACTTGAGAATGAAGACTACAAGCTCTATTGGGATATTAACATCCATACAGATAAAACAATCCCCGCAAACAGACTCGATATCACCTTTCAATCTAAAAAAGAAAAGATCACTTATTTAATTGACAACGACGAGAATATCCAAGCGAAATACACTGAGAAGATCGCCAAATACATCGACCTTGCAATGGAAATAAAAAGGCTGTGGAAACAGGAGAGAGTCATTATTGTTCCTCTCGTCATATCAGTAACAGTAATTTAAAACCTTAAACAAGTTAAAATAAATTGCAGTTTATAGAATTTCTATAAAATTATACCAAATAATTATATGTATATATAGACTTTATTGCAATTAATTGAAATTAAAAAAATTGTTTGTTGTCACCGGGTATATTTTTTAAATGATAACGTATTTATAAAAATATATATTTTAGGTGCTTCTACCTTACTATACGTGTACAAGGTACCTACAGCTAGCAAGCGATCTCTGGGAGGCACCGGAAACGAAGAAATATCTTCAGAGGTATGAGAAAGCGTTTCAGCTTCTAGCCAATAAATGTAACAGAACAATGGACATTGAAAATGCATTTATGTTATATGTTGGATTTAAAATGCAGGTACGAATAATACCCTTATATCCAAATAGCTTTTTCTTTTAGAAAAATACTACCGTTTCATACCATTATTATATATCTACTCTATTAAATGCAACAGTCTGTCCCATACAAGGTGTTCAGAAATTAATTTAAGGATAGTTGGACATAATAGGATACATTTTTGTTATCGTACCTGTGTTAATCTAATCTTAAATTAATTTTTGGACATCCTGCACGTTCTATGAAGACTGTACAATTTCCAAACCATAGAAACAGTTTATTTATTCAGTCCGTATAAGACTTTGTCTATGTGGTCCAAGTTTTATATTGTTTAACGTTATAAATATCTGTTTCCATTTTTGTATAATATCAGTGGCGGCTCGCGGGTGAAAAACTAAGTAAAACAAACCCCGCAAAGTGCAAATGAAGCAAGAAAATATCGCAATAATTTTTTGTCCAGAATTTTTTTATATGTAGGGGGGGTAGAATATTTTTTTACGACTTACCTAAATTTTGTATACTAAATCAATTCTCGTATCCTTCATAGCAGCAAATTTATTTATAACATACTCATAAAATGGAGTTGCCCTAATCTCCTCCAGAAATTCCTTTTGAATTGAAATATTGGCAAGAGAAGAAAGTCTTTCTTAAGATATTGTATTTTTTTAAATAAGTTTTTACACATTTGAAGCAAGAAAAACTTCTTTCCACTGAAGCACTTGTCGACGGTATTGTCAAAATAACGGAAAACAATTTATATGCTTCGGTAAAAATATATTTATTTTTATTAATTTTTTTCACTTGCTCTTGCAGCGATATATTCCAATTACTCTCATTGGCAAAAATAAGACCAAGCTCATTTTTAAGTCGTTGACTTTTTGAAAATATTTCCACATATAACTGTAACACATTTTCAAACGGGCTAGCCGGAAAATTTAAACTATATTCGGAAAATTTAGAAGAATCTGCCAAACATGAAAATGTAAGTTTTCCACAGTCTCGAAATCTTAGTGTCATTTCCATTAAAATGTAGTCCAATATTTCATAAAAAAGGGTTCTATACTTAGCCCTAATTTCTTCAGGTGAAAGCTTAGCAAGCTCACGTTTGTAATGATTTATTTCTGTAATAGAATTTGCTTTATCAAACATGGTATTAAAAAAATGTTCATTTCTCTTTTTTACAGAGCGCCTCACGGCAGCGTTTTATACTGGATATGCAAAAATGAATGCCAAGCGATTTTATTTCAAATAGTATGTCCGTGATTGAGAAAATGCCATTAAACACTAATGCCAGAAACGTGAATTCAAAATCGTTCATCTCACCTAAAAATCCTTTCGCAAGGCGGATTGATTTTTCTTCAGATTTATCACAGTTTGTAATAAATTCAAAGACGTCTTTTAATTTATTTCAGTTTTGAAAAATCACATTTACTAACTTCGAATTTGAAGTTGTAACAACACCATAAATAAATATAACACAAAACAGTCAAGCTAACTGCAAAGGAACTCACCGGTTGCAGCGAAATCCGCGCAAATAAAAGTAAACGACCACCGCAAACTGAACGACACGTGGGTGTAGTGTACTGCGCCTGCAATTCACCGAGAGCGTTGTATGGCACTGGGCTCGACGTCATCGGGTACGCATTGTTATGGCAACATAGTAGGAAAATCGTAAACTAAACATAGCAGCTCCAGCAAAGTGAAAGCGGTAGTTGTTACAATAAACTTCGATTGAAAGTTTTGAAAAGACATGGCGTCAACGGTCAAGCAAAATATTTATTCGAGATGTACAGTTTATTTTTTACCAATTAAGTCAATAAATGAATGTAAGAGGTAAAATTTTAAGAGATATATAATAAATATAGTTAGATGTTTGCTTGTTTATTTTTCTTGGTGAAGTAGCAGTTCACCTACTTCACCTGAATAGCCGCCACTGGGTAATATGTAACAGATTTTGTTTTTTATAAATTATATGTATGTGTTCGACGTATAAAAGTTTTTAAAAATCGTTTACTGTTGAATGTTTCTCTAAATAGTGGAATCCGTTTTTTGAATTTTAGGAAGGATTACTTTAATATAGCAACAAAAAATAAAAAATTCTCATTACAAAAATATCAACCGTAAAAAATCCATAAAAAATATTGATTATCAATTGCTAGTTGTCTGTTTACAGAAATTGTTATAATCATTTTAGGAAGAATATGGATATCCCTTGGAAGAATGGACCAAAGCAGTGTATCCTGAACCCTTACATTCTGCAGCCATCGATATGTATTATTTAATGACAAATTCCACCGAAATTAGGCGAATAATCTCAGGTGAATACCATTAAATGGAAAAAACTCAACTTCGTAAGAGTTTAATTGCGTGAGCTCTTTTATTAATACTTTAACCGTTTTAGGATATTTTCTGAAAAAACTCCTTTCTGATACGGAAGCGAAAATTAACGGTACAATTTATCCAAGTGAGAGAAAAATGTTCATTTACTCTGGTCACGAAATGAACATCGCCACAGCTCTCATAAGCCTGGGACTCCAGAAAAAAATCACTGAAGTTCCTCCGTATGGGGCATACTTACTATTTGAAATACATAAAATCGATGGAATTTATGGAATAAAAGTAAGTGGTGACAAGAACTTTATTATAAAATAGCAAAGTAGAAGGTTTTTATTTTATTTTATTTATTTATTCACACAATACATACAGAGTAATAACTCCAAATTGTACATAAAAAAAAAGTTTTAACTAAAGATAATCAAAATCAATCCTTGGTGCTTGGGGCACTCCCGACGTCACGTTTACCTCCCGGGATGCTACACTGCCAAGTCTTACACACTGTTTGCGGTTCCTGAGGTATGAGTCTATCCACTGAATGTATGATCTAGTTACGCCCATACCAGAAAGCTTTGCTATAAGTAGTTCAGGGTATACCCGATCAAACGCTTTTGCAAGATCGGTATAGACCACATCCACTTGTGAACCTCCCTCGATGTTCGTTACTAAGTATTCCTGAAAGACACCCAGGTTGGTGGCAGTAGATCTTCCTTTGAAAAAGCCATGTTGTTTTGGGGATAGGCGATGCCTAAAAGTCTCAAAAAGTTCTTCTGGTCTGATGGATTCGAAAATCTTGGACATGGTTGGTAACAATGAAATTCCACGATAATTCTGAATTTCCTTTTTCGACCCAGACTTAAAAATAGGAACCACCCAAAAATGTTTCTACAGGGCTGGAAATGTTCCCTGATCGAATGAGGCCTGAAAAACCATGCTCAAAGGAGTAGCCAATGATGTGCAGCAACTCTTTCAAAAATTCTGGCAGTATTCCATCCGACCCAGTGCTTTCAGTCACATCCAGGGCACTCAACCTCTTAAAAACTTCTTCAGATGTAAAATGGTGATCACTAAGCACTGCAGCCTCCCGGGAAGGCCAAACACCCATCGGCCGACCCGAGTAGTCGTCATAGCAGGATTCGAAATGATGTGCAAAAGCACCGGTGTTGTTTTTGTCTAGTTGTTGAATTCCATTATTTTGGGGATCCCGTGATCTTTTTTTAGAGACTTTACAAAAGACCAGAAATATTTAATATTTTTAGGAACCATCAACTCAGTATTGGACACGTAAAGGAGGTAGCTTAGCTCAATCAAATACTTTGACTCTTTCCGAAGTCCAGAGTAGTGTGCATAGTCTTCTGGACTTCTTGAAGACTTGTATTTTTGATACGCCTTATTTTTCTTTTTCAGAGTTCGTCTAGTCTCCTCTGTATACCATGCAGGATATTTATTCCTCCTATTACATCTTTTAGGAATAAATCTATCAATTCCCCCAAATAAAATCCGATAAAATTGGTCAACCATACTGTCAACGTCGACACGGGCCTCCCAAGCATTTCCAGTCGACCTCAGAAAAGTAATTGTTAAGGTCTTGGTATTTTGCTTTACTAAAATTATAGACAACCTCACTGTCATTCTCTAAGACAGGAATAGTTAACAGGGAGAATTGGACTTCAATTGGGATATGGTGTGGTACTGTCTTAATAAGAGCTAAGTTTACTGTTATATCCGAAAATTCGTCGCAGAACACCAGATCCAGATATCGGTTAAACTCGTTAGGCAAATCGTTGACCTGTTGCAGTTCATTGATAAACATTTCCGTTACCAAGCAATCGGCCACGGGCGATGATAGATCGTTTGGAACAAGAGTACCTGCATCACTGCGCCAGCTCACGGTTGGCATATTGAAGTCCCCCAAAATCATAACCTTGGCGTTTTTATGCTTGCCCCGTAAGTTCTCTAAATGACTTATAAAGTTCACATATCACTGGGTGCTAGTATTTGGTGGTATATAGACGCATCCGACGATTACAGTTGCCTTATTTAGTCGCAACAAAACCCAGACGTCCTCAAAAGTTGGAACGTTAGAGCTTTGCAGTTGATAAGAATCAAGTTCAGACCTTACAGCAGCCAAGACTCCACCTCCTCTGGTACAGCCCAAGGCTTCGTAGTTTCTGTCTGACCTGTATACAGTGTAATTAGAGTCAAACATTTCGGCATCATTAATGGCATTTGTAAGCCAAGTCTCTGTCAGTGTTATAAAGTCACAATCTGCTGCTCGTATGGATGTCAACAGCTGCAATGTTTTAGTCCTGAGTCCTCCGACGTTTTGATAGTAACCACAGATGGTTCCAGGTTGGTGTGCTACAGACGAGGTCCTTCTCTTTGATGGTATAAAAAATTTGTTCTATTTTCCGGTTGCATTTTATATATGTTATTTAAAATACATGTTATTAATTCTCTTTTAGTTTGAAAATGTATTCTGCCTTGTCTGTTTGTACTAATAAGCACACATAAAAAGTCTGTTAAGAATATTATTATTATTATTAAGTTATAAATAATTTTTTCATATTCAATACAAAATTTGCAATCACACAGATAATTGTGTACAAGCGTCTTCGATCGTTTACAACCGACTAAAAACAAAGCAAATTATGTGAACATTGTTTTAAATTGACAATCGTAATTAACCATCACATAGCATCAATTATGCGCGATCGAAAACGACCAAGCGTTACCGACCGGTTAGAAATTGAAAAAATGTTTATTTTTTTGGCCGATTCTAGAGGCTTGTCATAATATCTCTAGATCGTATTTGACAATTGCACATTTCTGGTTTAGCATTAACATTTAGAATATTGTAATTATACATATGAATAATGTAACAAAACAAACATTGGCTGTAGGTAAGTGTTATTTTTATTACAATTTGAAATTTGACTTTAATTTTGAATGCCAACGATTAGTGCGACTCAGTGCAATGTGCCAACCCTTTTTAAAGCATACATTTTTTTGTCGATAGCACTATATTGTATGCGATCGATTGAAGACGATTCTGTGTGACTGTCACCTGGACCAAGGTGAAATTCTAAATCAACTAGAGGTGCAACGTCTCCAAATTTCAAAATCAATATGTTACTCTTTTTGTTTACACCCTGTATATTGTATTAACTGCTAGTTACTAAAAAAAATCTGTTTGTTTCAGGTTTTTTACCAGAACTACAAAGAAAAAGACCTGACCCTTATGAAGATTGAAGGTTGCGATTACTTTTGTCCCTATGATGACTTCTACAGGTTAATGGAACGATATTTGCCTGCGAATGATGAAGAATGCTTTGGAAAACCTACAGATCATTTTAAAAATTTCACTAGAAATTACTAATAACATTGCTGATATATTGAAAGTTATTTTTTTCTGCCACTGCTAAGAAATCGATGAAAAACAGATAATATGCAGCTTTGTTGGCAACTGTTTTTCTTGCCGTAAGTCAAGAACGAGGCGAGGATTTTTTTTACTAATCATGTTTTACGTGTCATATGTACTTTTAAGTTGAAAACCTGTTGATGAAATTCAAAATCTGTTGACAAATTTGTAATACCCCCCCCCCTCTCAATATTTTCTCTTCGGTGGGTAATTGACTAGAAACCTAGAATATTTTGTAAAAATCCATTTTTTATCACTCACACTCAAGTACCTTTTTACAATGAAAAGACATTTCAGTATGCTCTTGGGTATTTTACATAGCTAAGTTCATTGTATAAATATTGTAGTAAAGCCCGATAAAACAGTAAGTTCTGTTGATTCTTGTTTTGCGAGGGTTGTTTACACTTAACATAGTTCAATTTTCTGTAAAACAATTTATTATGAATGAACTTTAGAGGTTGGAGGCAGTATACCTGTTTTATGAAAGTATTATTTCTTAAACATCACCAGAATTGTGTTCTCCGTTGTAGCAATTGTATGTCCTATATATAATATGTGATATTAAATAAAGATGAATAAAAAATGAGCGATAATAGTTTTTTTTATATACTGGCGTTGCTAAATTTCGTTCCGTTATGTATATATATATATATATATATATATATATATATATATATATATATATATCTCTTGCAGATGTTTTCCGTAAGAGTATTCACAAAAATACAAATAGTTGACACTGTTAATGGTAGTCCAGGTTACAAGACGAAGTTAGTAGGTATATTATTATGTTGCGAAAACTTCCTCGTAAGAGAAAGGATATAGTCCAAAGCAGTGTTATCGTGCAGGTCATAGGATTTATCAACGACAAACTTTTTATTACCTGTAATCATATCCTTTTATTACGTGTAATCATATCCTCCGCATAAAATCCGGAAGATGAATTAGATAGACCTATGATACTTTCATATGAAAAAAGAGGATAAACATGTTGAGCGATGTCACTTCAAAGTCAGATTGACAAGTCAGTGACAAAATGAGTAATAGAAAACAATTTTCGGGTTTTTTGCATCCACAAGTGAAAAAAATGGTATTAAATCTAAAAAAATATTGCGAAAATGAAAATTCACCGGCCAATATCCAGGAGACAGTAGTAAAAGCTCTGGGAATCGGTATAAGGACTGTGCAGAAAATTGTGCATGAAAAAAAGCATAATTTACTACCGAAGAAGATTAAGAAATGTACACGAAAAAAGCCAAAGGCAGAAGACTTAAGTGACAATGTAAAAATGGATGTTCGTAATGTAATTTACGATTTATACACATCAAAAACCAATATAACCCTTCAAGTTTTAAAAGAAGCTTTATAAAATCGAGGCATATTGGAAGTTGGACTAAAATCGTTGTCAAAATTATTAAAAATGTTGGGTTTTCGACATAAAAAGGACTGTAATCGAAGATTTTTGTGCGAGTTGCTACATATAGCAAGTCAGCGTATCCAGTTTTTAAAGAAATACACGGAAAATGTTAATTCAAAATTTAGAAAAGTGGTATTTTTAGACGAGACTTGGATATTTTCTAATGGAATTCATCATTTTGCATGCAGGTTCTTCAACAGGATTTCTCCCAGGTACAAGTTTACTGGTTTCTTCAACATTAAAACAAAAACAAAATCCTTTACCCAATATGCTGAAACTAGAACTTCTTTTAATGGCAAAATCTATTAAAAAACCAACAATATATGCCGTAGATGAAATATTACGGGAAAATGGACATGAGGTTTTATGACCACCGCCATACCATTGCCAGTTTAACGCAATAGAATTAATATGGGCTGGGGCAAAATCATATTACGAAAAACACGTGAACGATGGTCTTTCACCAAATCTGTGGAACATACGGAGAAATTAATACGGGATTGGTGGAATCGAGAACGAGTTCTAGATGTCGAAATAGCACCAATGATCATTGCGCCATTTGAGGACGACTCAGAAGATGAGAACTTTTTAAGCGATGATGATATTTTTTAGTCTATGATATTAAAAAGTTATTGAAGGATTATATTAGTCTTTGACGTGTATAAATCATAAATTGCATTATAAATATACATTTTTGCATTGTAACTTAAGTCTTTTGCTTTTGCTTTGGATTTTTTCGTGTACATTTCTTAATCTTCTTCGGAAGTTTTTTTTCATGCATAAGTTTCTGTAAATTCCTTATACTGATTCTCAGAGTTTTTGCCACTGGCTCTTGAATATCAGCCAGTGAATTTTAATTTAAATATTTTTTTATTACATTTGACACCATTTTTTTGCTTACTTTTTTAGTACATTTGTAATTTTGTAGGCAATAAATAAATAATTATAGAATACTTGTTCCAATTTTAAAGCGTGTTTAAAATAAGTAAATTTTTTTATTAATTATAAGACAAAATTTGATATATAAAAATCGGTAAAATCGCTTTACCAGAAACTATATATATATATATATATATATATATATATATATATATATATATATACATATATATATGCAAAAAATACAGACTGTATTTTGTGCATGCATGGCCCTTAATTTTAGACTGAAATTTGAAGAAATCGGATAAGTAGTTTTTTAGCTATGCCGCGAACGGACATACCTACAGACAGGCGGAATTGAGAAAACATGGACCCTTAAAAGTAAATATCTGAAAAAATCTAATTATCTTGTGTTTTTAACAAAAGTGTATAATATTTTTGCAAAATAATTTTTTTTTGTTATCACATTACAAAAAGAAAACAAGTTTTCTTCGCACAGAGGTGGCCCGCATTTAAATAAATGACGCTGTATAAGTGGTTATATTTTTAGGTCAAGCGGGGCTCATAATTTTTTGTGATTGATAAAAAATCTCACTTTCACTAAGTGGCTGTATAAACAGATATCCTGATTGTTCCACTGATTCGAACCGCCTTCCAACTTTATTAAGGCGCTTGCCATTTTGTGTATATTTGTTTTTGCCAACCAAAAAATTTTAACCAAATACATATTTAGCGAATTTTCTTATTTAGTCCCTCGGCATTTAATATATAAAATAATATTAAGTGGCTATCTTAATAATATTGCGTAATATAATTAAAAAAAAACTATTTTTTCTCTCCCTGTATATTTATAAATAGCCCATCGAGATTTAATAGTTTGATAAAAGAATCACACAACATTTTGGTATTCACTGTGTTTTCTGATTTGATTCATAATGTTGGTGACCTTTGGACCCGCACGATAAGACCGCATTCGACTTCTATACCAGATTTGTGTGGTAACCCAGGTTCCGTCGGTTGCGTTCTAAAAAGGTTACAAATCCACTAGAGATTTACATAAATTAATTACAAAAAAGGTAATCATAATAAATAAATGAATAAATAAATAAAAATTACTGGATAAATTTGAAAAGAAATTAAACCTAAATTGTGAAAAGTTCATTAAGCTCCTCATTCGCTTTAATATGAGCTCCCGATAAATTTAACGGGGGGCGCCGCTAAACGATCGAAGCGTGCACCTCTCTCAGTAAACTCTAGAGGAACCGGAGGGGAACCATCTCCAGAAGCTGCGGGTATGAAACGATTTCCATATATAGCAGTGAAGCCGGCGACCTACGCTTTTGACTAGGCAAGAAAGGGAAAATTAATGGGCAAATTGCCTATAAAATGAGCTGTAAGCTCTAGCTTTGGCGGTCTTAGACTCCAATCATTTGCAGGGCGTCGCACAGTGGTTGAAAAAGGACCATTTTCGGAAAAAAATATGTATCTCCGAAATTATTTAACCGAATTTCTTGAAAATTTGCACATACTTTTTGTAGAACACAAGAAATATTTGAACAAATTTTCTTCCATCCCCACTCATGTTCTAGCCCTGTAACAGCCTTTATTTACATAAAGTCTGAACTCTATTGCAAATTGTTATCTATTTAATAAATAAAATAAACCTTCAACAAAAGATAGAGTAGCCTAATTTAAATTGAAAATTAATCTAAATAACAAACCCGCTGCTGACAAAATTTCGAGCACATTATTTTACAGGGTTGTAATTTAATAACGGACAAATTCATTTAAAGGGTGTTAAGTTAAATCCTCGGACACATCAATTTTTATTTTCATATCTGCATTTTTATTATCTTATACTAGTAATATACAGGGTGTTGCGTAAATGTGATACCACGTCAACGTTACTTTTTTTAAATGGAATTGATTAAAATATGAAAACAGGCAGACAAGTCAGATACAAAGTATTATGAGGAAAATAATATTTTATACTAATAATACAACTGCTAAGCGAACACACTTGTTTATAAAATTAATAGCAAATTAAACGCAATAAACAAAAAGAGAATCAACATAATTGTAAATATATATTTTTTATGAAATTTAAACAAAAACAAATATTTAGTTAAATTTAAATAAATATAGAACATACAAATAAACTGATACATAATAACTCGACACTCCATAATAATTTGCAATAAAAATAATAATTGTAATAATCAAAATACATACAGAAAGTAAATCATTAAAATATAATTTTTTTAATAATAATTTAATCCTTATTTATTTGATACTGGTTTCACTTTTATTAAGACTATACCAGAACCTTCATGGTAACAAAAAATGTATGTTTATATTAGATTGATGATAAAGGAAAGATGTTTGATATTTACACAGGATAAGCCGACCTTCATCTTTATCATTTACATTCGACTTGCTTTTACTATAAAATTTTAAAATATAAATCTTCTCCTTACCTTTTAGATCGTGTTGTTTATCGAACGGATGTACACAACTTAAATTATGGCACAAAAATTTTCACTTACCGGATATTTATTTAATGATCAATAAAGTATACTGAATTTCGAATTCATCAAGGCGTTGGAGACCCTAAGAGTTGGAACAAGCTGGGGAGAATAATAGTAGAGGCCGACAGCAACAGTGGAGAAGGGCTGGGTTAAGATCTAAATATTTTGCGCCACGTAATTAATTATTACTCTACTTTATCAAATAAATTAATGAAGTACTAGGCCGATAATAATTACGAATTATCGCCCAGTGTTGCACAACTCTAGCGATTCCAAGCAACGAAAAACCAAAATATTATCTTATACCAATGAGCTTACCTTCACAGAATACCAAATAATTAATTAAGATATGAGGGTCTCACTTGTAGGTAGGTAGCAGCAGTAAAACGCAAAATTTTGTTTGAAATCATATACTAATATCAAATAAGTTGTTCTTTTTGTTTTTTTTTTTCAAAAGTTATTTCAAGTACAATAATAGTATATGTAGGTATGGTCCAAACGCGGGCCAACAGCGATACAGCTATAATATGTACTAAGCTTCTAATCTTAATTATTAAAATTACCTGCAGCTTAAGAGAAATCGATATTGTACACAAGAAAATGAATAATAAAAAAAATATAAATATGACAATGGTCAACAGTATGCAGGAATATATAAAAATATAGTACCACGGTCGATATTATGACGCCATAAATCGTGAGTGCAAAATCAAATACAAGTCAGTGAAATACATCAAAAATTATAAATAGAATCAAAACAAGTTATTAAAGGCCACTCGATAAGCCAGTCAGCTCAATAATAAGATAAAAAGTTTAGTTTAAAATTAGTAAATAGATTTTGATTTTTAGTGAGAAAAATTAATTTAAATTTGAATTTGTAAATATGAAGAACAAATTAATAAATTGGCTAATTGACTGTATCGAGGAATTTAGCTTGCAAAAGATATAATAGTTGAAATTTTAATTATTTGCTACGGTTACTTATCTGGACGTCCTCCAATAGCTGTGGCCGTTAGCTGTTCAGACCTTCAGGCGAAGAAATGTCACCTGGACTCAGGCGTATACAGGTGGGAGCAGCACCAGCTCCGATGCTGAAAGTGAGTCTCTTGCCTGGTCAGGCAAGTTGGCAATCCCAATAACTGATCCAAAGAAAAATTCAAATTCCAGGACTTGATCGTCGTCGTGACGGAAATCCCTTGGAATAATATCCAAACCAAAAAAAAAAACCCTAAAGAGAAAACATCCCTTAGCAAACATTAAACCATATCCAAATATAGCCCAAAATGTAAACAAAAATTAAATAAAATATGCAAATAAAATATTATTACCTCCTTCTGAGGGTTTTCTAACCAAAATGGAGTCTGGGTCTAGCAGTTGCCTAATGCTAAAAACGGAATCAACGAGTGGTTGTCGATGGTCTGGACAAGTGCAGTGGGCTTCTTACGAAGTCTTGACTCTAAACTTAAAGAAATAAAATGTCAACCCAGACCGAAGATGTTCAACAAAATGGCGTATGGTCATGGAAATGGCCACTAAGAACCATACACGGGCATTATCATATTATTAAATAATCAAATATACAAAAACTCACCGGAATCTGCTATTCCAGGTGCCAATATGGCAAGTCAGCAGGAGGATATCCTCTAAAGATGGGGGAACGAGGATTTTAGAGTGTGGCGGCCATTTTCACAATTCTCCCTCGTGGGTGCGAACTTCCTCTGTCCAAAAAAAAACCCCAAAGTGCCCGAATAACAACTTTAGAACTTTCAAATCCAAACAGGAACTATTTCGCAAAAGATGCTCATCAATAAATCTCGTAAATACGATCAAGCCAGGCTCTACTTGAAAATTATGATGAAGGCATCAGAAAATGGACCGCGCACCACACTGCTGACTTGAGACTCACCAAGCAGGAACAAATTTTTGGAGCAACAGGTCCAAAATGTCTCGCCATGTTGCCACGATTCCACTCATAAAATCCTAGTTAAGACTTCAATTCTTTATCAATAAGCAACCAGTCATACTTAACACCAAAGGCACAGCAAATATCCGTCAATTAAATATCCAAAGGTCAAATCCGAGAAATAGAAACAATATATAAAATTCATTGTTTCAGAGCCACAGTCAGGTAAAATGTCACATCCGATATAAAAATTCTGCAGTCACGGGATCGGAAACTTATTCATGATCCGGCAACTACGGTCACAGATTGCTGTTGTAACCACAGGAACCGGTCGATAAAACTAGAAATGACTAGAAATACGTCGGCATCACGGAGGGCAATATTACCGGAAAACTTATCATAAAAAATCACTCACAAAACTATACTTGGGCATTCCAAAAGAACCCCAAATTACACCATTGTAAGCCCTCGAAAATAATAACAAAATCTAGACCTGCCATAATGCATCCGACTCATCTGAATAATTCTTTCCCAAAATTGGCAATGTAGCGCCCTCTTTTGTAGGAACCTACGATACGACCAAATGCGCCTGATAGAATACTGCGATGTGTGCAGGAGACCGAGGAAACTGCCCCGACCGTCCACTTCCACCGCGGTACCTTTCCAAAATTAACGACAGAAAAATCGATAATCGAACCGTAAGCCAGGCTATTGATAAACGAGACCTGGAGATGTCGTGACACATCGATCAGTTGCGCGGACCTATACAGTGTAATTCTAATATACTTGTTTTATTTCAGTTCGCACTAACTGAATCCAAAATTCTGTTCTCTAAAAATCGAAACGGCAGAATCGCACAAGAATAATCATTAACATATTAAATCCATAGTGCATTAAAAGAAGTTTTCGTAGTTTTAAAAGACAAACGTGATAGGAAAGCAAAATTGTAAATTCAAAAATGATTAATATTTAGTAGTATTATTATCTAAAAATTTGTTTATTATATAATTATTTAAATAGTTTAATATTATTATTAGCATGCTATAAGTCCGAAATTATCACGTTACAAAATATCCGTAGGAAGAACATGTTGACAATACCAACACATAATAAAGAGTTATTTAAACGTTATTTTTCGTACAATATTGCTTTATGTGTAATAAATTTGAAATTACTGATTTTTCACTTGCGTTTATAGTTTTCAACAGACATTTCAAAAACAAATTACTTGCTTAGCAATTATAATACTTTGGTGAATTGAGTTTTAATTTTTTTTTAATTGTGCCCGCCTGACTTTTTTTTTTTAATTCTAGTTTTGATGATTGTTTTGTCATTGCGATGGTTTTGTAATTATATGTCCATATAATCCATTTTTCTCCTTTTCCTTTCCTTTATTCCCTTTTCCTCTACAATTTAATATTTTAAACATTATTTTTCTTATCTAGCCTTTCCAGCTCATTATGTAAACATGTAGCAATCAACTCCTATTCGACCAGATTTGCATTGGCTATAACAGCACCTAATATGAGCATTTTTTATTTTGTTCGTATGGGAGGCTGAAAACAAGCCATTTAACCCTCTTTAAAATTAATGATTTTTTTTTTACTGCTACATTGTACATCCTTATTTGGGTTAATAAACGTTTAATAATAATTATTATTATTATTATTATTATTATATATGTCCAGCGATGTTTAACACTTGCTCACCTTATTCATAAACCCAATTACTTATGGGGCTGAAAGACAAAGCAAGTTAGATTAATATTTATGGTTACTATTTTATACCGTTTACTGTATTCTTACCTCCTATTTAAGTCCCAAACGTTGCTTCGGAAGTTTTATCCCGCTAAATATCCAATTCGCCGCACTGTGATGGAGGGGGGGAGAGAGGGGATACTTTATAATTTTACATCTAAAGAATAAAGTATCCTCCCCTAATCCAAAATTCAGTAACTGATCATGTTAGTATTAATCATCAACATAACTCTCAATCTTCATGATTTCCGGGTTACATGCATCTATGATTAGAAGAAGAAAACCAAAAGGGGCAAAAACGGGCAGCCAAATTTGCTATAGGTAAAAAGGGGAAATCTTAGATAACAAATTAGGTTAATTAGCTATTTGGGGCAACTTGGGCAAAATAGTTTTTGATCCAGCGAATTTTTTTTAAGAAAAAAATATGAATTTCTATGATTTTAACTTTTTTTAGATGAAAGACTGAAAATTTTCTATTTTTTTTATAAGCCTGATCTTCACAAAAATGTAAACCATTTTAAAATAGGTTTAGGCGTGCCGTATCAGACGCCTCTAAAAGTATGTTCCGTTTAGCAAGAAAATACACTGAAAAAGTAATAAATTTTTAGATTGCAAAACGATTTCTCCAAAAGTAATGCAAATTTTAAAATAATGTTATATGCTTAAAAGTCGAAAAAGAATCTGTTATTTGAAATAAATTAAATTTTCTTCATTGATTGAATTTAAGTTTAGATATTTTTTTCATACGCCTCAACCAGTGTGCGTCGTAATGCCAAAATGCCTACCTAAATTTCTAAAGAATTTAAGTAATAAAAATGAAACCCTGTCCGATTGAAAAATACTAGTCAAAAACAAATTTTTATTTTATTATCGGGTTTCACTGTCCGGCGTGCGTGAGAAAACTTACGATTAGTGATTTAGTGGTGTTTTTGTGAGGTATTACTAAATCGACAGGAATTAAGGATTATTTAAATTACCAAAAACGATTGACTCAGAGAAGTAAGT
Organism: Kuschelorhynchus macadamiae; assembly: GCA_030620095.1. NCBI lineage: Eukaryota > Metazoa > Arthropoda > Insecta > Coleoptera > Curculionidae > Kuschelorhynchus > Kuschelorhynchus macadamiae. Next base: position 49,002 of record JAUTXW010004449.1, on the reverse strand, counting down.
AACCTACTGACTGTGAACTTTAGTAGTGTTCCTTCAACGATGCTTACTATTTCAATTGACACCTAAATTCGTGACAATCAAGTACAAGATTCATACTAAGGCCGCATCAGCTGCATTGAAGAAAGCTCAAACCTTTTGGATCAAGGAAAAGATTAAACAACATTATATAACTTTGAACTCAGTAAACTCTAAACTCAAATATCTCTATCTAACTTTAACATTTCTGTTATCCTACATTGAATTTGTAGTTTTAGATCATGACTTTAGAGATGAGGTTGAGTCTCTCGGTGAGAATCCGTTTAGGAAATTGGGTAAGAAAATTCATTGTCTTAAATTAGCTCAAAGAAATTATCTTTTATCCAATAATATTGATGAATACAGATTAGGTTTGGGTAGCACAAATTTTGGTCTGCACAAGCGTTTTATTAATTTGTCTGGTTTTACTTTTACTCCTCAAGAGGAACATATACTTAATTCTAACCTTAAGTATAATTTTTCCCACAACATCAATACTGATATTAAAGAAACTCTGGCTATAGAGGCCGAATGTATTATTCAAACGACCGACATTTCTAACAAAAATATATTGTGGGCTAAAATAATAAATTTTCTGAACTCTAATTTCACGAGTGACACAGGCTGTAACTATAACAGGGCTCACCTAAAATCTCTGGCACATAAGATCAAATCCAACGATCTGATTTGCACCAAGGCCGATAAAGGCTCTTGTTTAGTAGTTATGGAAAGAACTGATTATGTTGACAAGGTTATTGGTTTCTTGAACTCTGGTGATTTTGAAAGAATAAACAGAGACCCAACAAACTAATTTTTTACGAGGTTAAAAAGTAGTCTGGACACATAACAACCTTAGAATATTTTAACATAACAAAAGATAAATAATATCCTATGAACCCGAAAACACCCTTACTTTATGGCTTGCCAAAGATTCATAAAGATGGCACGCCCATGAGGCCAGTGGTTTCATTTATTTATTCCCCATGCTATAAACTTTCAGCTTTGCTAAATAGAGTTCTTAGGAACGTAACGGGTTTTCATAGCACATATTCTACCAGGAATTCCATCGACTTTGCCAGTCACCTGAAAAACGTTGATATTCCGCACAATTAGTTTCATTGGATGTCAAGAATTTGTTTCCTAGTGTGCCTCCCGCAGACTGTATTCAGTTGGTAAGGGATTTATTGGCGAGATCTTCTTTGCCACAGTTACTCGTTGATGGCCTCACTTCTCTTCTTACCTTAGTTTTAGACCAAAATTTTTTCAAATTTAATGGACATATGAGGTTTTCATGAACAATTTGGAAAACAGGATAATGAATAGTTATTTTGCCTCCTTCCTAACAGCATATAAAAGATACGTGGATGATATTTGCATTGTGTGGAATGGCAACAGAAATCAGTTGGAATAGTTTTTACAATTCGTTAACTCCTTGCATCCTAAAATTGAGTTTACATTGGAAATGGAAGATGAAGGAAAACTACCTTTTCTTGACCTTTTACTATCGCGGAAACACAGTAGGATAGAGTTTGAGGTTTACCGGAAAACATCGTCCACGGATAATGTTATTCAGTATGCTTCAAATTCTCCTTACACACATAAATTCGCCGCGTTCAACTCCTTTTTCTATCGGTTGTGTAATTTACCATTGCCAAGGGAAGCGTTTAATAAGGAGCGTGATATTATAATGCAGATTGCTATGAATAACGGTTTTCCTTTGGAGTCCGTCACCAAATTATATTAGAAATTTATAAACAAGTACAAAATGTCCTATACTGTCATACATTCAAAACTTAACGATGAGACAAATTTTTTCAAGTGCATTACATTTTTCGGAAGTATTTCTCTCCAATTGGCAAAATTTTTTAAAAATATTAAAAATGTCAATATTTCATTCAAAACAGTAAATACTCGCAAGAGACATTTAGTAAGGACAAAGGACACAACCGATAAATTGTCCAGATCTGGGGTTTATGCACTAAATTGTAGCGAATGTCCCACGAACTATGTGGGACAAACAGGTCGAAAAATTTCCACAAGGGTGAGAGAACATTTAAGCCTTGTCAACAAATTCAGAAATACGGATGTAACTGAGACTGTTTCTGCTTTTGCCAATCATTTGTTGGAGTCAGGTCATGAATTTTCCATTTCTGACGTTGATGTTTTACATGAATGTCCGAAGGGGAAAAAGCTTGACCTTCTAGAAAAAAATGGAAATAACCAAAGCTATAAAAAGTGCCATTCTCACTTGCGTTAACGATGTTTTTAATTTTGAACCAACCTAATATTTAACAATTTAATGTAATAATAATTGTAGACAACCTTCATTTTATTCACTAATTCATAGAGTGAGAGTTTTTGGTTCTTTTCTTCGAATATTCCAGTGGTCTGTGGGTGGTTGCTTCGGCGTCTCACTTGGGTGGTCTGGGTTCGATCCCGTCTAGAGACATGAATCTTTTTTTAAAATTTTATTTTGTTTATTCACGTGAGACTTAACCTCATTTTAATGTCCATTAAATATGTATAAGTAGTTGTTTGTTTTGTTGTGCTTTAGTGTGTTTTATTCTATTTGTAAGTTATTGTTTTAGGATTTGTGAGTGTGATTATTTACTAAGGTTCTCTCTGTTGTTTGTAGGTCTGATGATGCTCGAAAGGGCGAAACACGTGTCATGTGTGTTGTGAATTGTAAAATTATAATTTAATGAGACCGAGACTTGGAGTCTTTTTCTATGTTTGTTACTAGTAGTGCAACGTTAAACCGAATAAGAAATGCAGAATTGTAATTATTGATCGCAAAAATCATCCAATTGAATTTAATTAATAGAGACTTTTTCCTAAAAATTAAAATGTGTTTAAATTAGTAGACTAAGTACCGCCCTATATGGTACTCTCAGTAAAACGGCCGTATAGACTATAACATAAACACGGGTTACCCCATGACCTAATTCTGAATGAAAGTGGCACACATAAAATAAAAGTAAATAAAATGTTTAGTGTTTTCGAAATATTACCCGGACTAGACAGTCTGGAGCCGAAGACAATTAAAAAATACTATAGTGCGCGTGCAAGACAAACGGGCTGATTTAAAAAGAAATTATTTTATTTGTTAAGTTTTAAAGAAACTGGGTTTAATAAAATTTTATTTTATATATTATGAACTTAACAGAAAGGCAAAGCTCCCTTTGTTTAATTTGATATAATAATAATAGTAAGAAAATAATTATATGAATAGCTCGGAACTTTATATTAAATTAATGTATTAGAAGTATAGCAATATACGCCGAGAAATTAGAAGCGTAGTTTGTAAGGAAAGGATATCGAAGTGGTAATATAGGATAGAGTGCACTCTGGTACTCGAACTAACAACTTGTAACCTGTTATAGGATGAAGAGGATATGAAGGCCGTATCCACCGTAAGTGAATAAAGGCCGTAACGGTAAGAGAAGTGAAATAGTGAGGATAGGAAAGTAGGATACCACATTTGCAAAAAGCAAAAGCGCGAGGTAAAATGGCGGAACATCCCTAGGAATGGGTGATAATAGATTTTAGCGGAAAAATCTAATTTAATGACCGGTAATTAGATGACCAGCAAAAAAGAAAAACGAATATACGTAGATTTTAAAAATCCTAGAGCTATCAGAATTGACACAAATCATTACTAGAGCTTTTCTATAAAATGTGAATGAACGGGGGTTTAAAGTTATCCTAATTTTACGACAATTAGCTTAAATCTTGACTAAAGCAAACAGCATAAAATAGGCCAGAATTGACTTTCTAGCCCCTCAGATTAAGGCACTTTCTTCTTACAATTTTTCATAAAAAGTGAATTACCCAGGGTTTAAGCTTATCCTAAAGCTACCAAAATTAACTGAACTCTTTATTAAAGGAAGCGGCATAAAATGACCTTTTATCCACTTTCTATCCCCAGATTGTTGCACTACCCTCATGTAATTTTTCATATAAAGTGAATGACTGTCAATTTAGACTCATCCGAGGACTAGCAAAAATTAATCCGTATCGTTAGTAAAGCAAGCAGCATAAAATGGCCTTTCTAGGCCCTCAAATCAATGCCCTTCTAATTTTTTATTTAACCCTCCGGTGCTAACATCCCGTCCCACAGACCGACCTCCCACTCTTTTCACCAATTCATCGCGCATGGCGTGTCGATTCGATCGTCCTGCTAGGTATCTTAATTTTAGTTAGTTACCGGCCAGATCTGTTAGTGGGAGGTGTGTGTTAGCCATTTTGCGGAGTTTATACGTAGTTCGGTCTCCCGGACGGATGTTAGTATTAACGCGACTATTTGATTTATTGGAAAAGGTAATTTTTTTTTTAATATTTAATGTTAAATTCCATAGTAAATTATTGTTGGGTTTAGGATGAGTTATGAACGAGAACAGGCGCGACTTGAGAAGTTATGGAAGGAATTTGAGGATAAAAATATCACTCCAGACGACCAAGAAGATTCCAATGAGGAAGACCATGTAGATGAACGAGAAGAAGATTCTGAGTCGGAGCAAGAGTTAGAACCAGAATTAGAAATTAAAAGTCCGCATGAACATCCTCCACCTAACAAAAAAGCAAAGTGTATGGATCCCTTTTTTACTGGTAAAGATAACCTGACTAAATGGAACAAGCATCCGCCCGATCAGAGGGTTAAGACTCGAGCAAAGAATATTGTACTCCACTTGCCAGGCGTAAAAGGACCAGCACGGAATTCATCGAATGATATTTTAGATATTTGGTCTTGCTTTTTCACAGATGATATGTTAAAGTTAGTTGTTGAATACACCAATTTATCTATATCCCAGCAGAAGTATTCTCGTGAATATCGAACAGCAATTGGTACAGATATAATAGAAATCAAAGCATTACTAGGACTCTTATACCTTTCGGCAGTACGTAAAACCAACCGTTTGAATGCGGAAGATTTGTGGAAAACTAACGCCACGTCAATTGAATTATTTAGGCTTACAATGTCATTGGAGCGATTTCGATTTTTATTGAGACATTTGAGATTTGACAATAAGTACACTAGACCTGAGAGGCAAAAAACAGATAAATTGGCAGCAATTCGGGAAATGTTTGAATTGTTTGTGTGCAGTTGCAAAGAAAACTTTACACCATCGGAATTTACCACAGTCGACGAAATGCTTCCGGGTTTTCGGGGAAAATGCAATTTTGCCCCCTGAATTTGTAACAGGTGTTAGACCAGTGGGCTCAAGTATGTTTGGCTTCGAAAAAAATTGTACATTAGTGTCGTATATTCCCAGAAAAGGAAAAAATGTTCTTCTTGTGTCGACGATGCATGACGATGACAGTCTAGATGAAGTAACGGGTAAACCAGAAATTATTATGATGTACAATGATACAAAATGTGGTGTTGACATCGTCGACCAATTATGTGCAAACTATAACTGTGCCAGAAATACAAGAAGATGGCCTATGGTAATTTTTTATCGAGTGTTAAACATAGCTGCCACAAATGCATTTCCGGTCTTAAATTCAAAAAATCCCGACTCAAATATGTTTCGGAGGAGTTTCTTAGAAAAACTATCGATTGATTTGGTTACGGATCATCTGAAAAGATGAGCAACAGTCCAACAGGTGCCACGTTTATCACGAATGCGAATCAGAGAAATCTGCCAAATGGAACCCGAAATTACTGTGCAAGATCCAGACAGGCCCTGTGGTAGATGTTTCTTTTGCAGTACAAAGAAAAGTAGGAAGACAAAATACAAATGTAATCAGTGCAGCAAATTTTTGTGTCTAGAACACGTTGTCGCTATGTGCAGCGAATGCATTGGACTGGATAACACTGCCAACTTCGAAGAAGACTAATTAATTTTAAGTTTTTTCTTTTATTATAATGTTACTATTATTATAATGTTACTCTTATTACAATGTTATTATTATAATTAAATGATTAAACTACTTGTATTCTGTGTTTATTATTTAAAAAAAAAAACAACTTTCTGGATACAAAATTACGTTTAAAATGGCATTTTCTGCATTCGGTCCCACAGACCGATGTTAGTACTAATGTTATAAAAATCATGTTAGTACTGGAGGGTTAAAGCTAATAATACTAAGTAAAAACAGATAAACTTTATAATACAAATCGTCAGTCTTAAGATTTCCTCGTTCCTTAGTAGCCTACATAAAATTAGAAAAGGACGAAAAAGTCGGCAATATATACAGGGTGTCCCGAAATTAGGGTTAATAATTTTGCAGAATAATCTACGCCTTAAAAAAAGTCTTAGATATCCTGTAAATATATATCGAAAATTGCTTCCTTAAATGGCCACCGCCCCGAGAATGAACCCCTCTGAAGATGGTTTTTACCAAATATTGTTGAAACATTTAAACATTGGATTTGTATGGCTAGATATTTGATACTTGGCGAGAGAGAAGTGCCTCAGTCTGGGGAACTATAGAAACTTGAGCCATTGTATGCTCTTTTCTTTAGTTTAGATTTGAGTTAGGAATTTTGGTAGGTTTAGGATACCTTCAAACACCCGCCAGAGGGAAGTGCCCCAATCTGTTGGGCTAGAAAGTTGATACTGGGGCATTTCATGCTGCTCGTTTGAGTAAAAATTTCAGTAATTTTTGGATTTTTTTTTATATGAAAAATGGAAAGAGGGGAAGTGCCTCAATTTGAAAGGTCAGAAAGTTAATACTAAGTATGTTATGCTGCTTGCTTTAGTAAGCAATTTGAGTCAATTGGGCAGATTTAGGATGATTTTAAACCCCTGGACACACATTTTTTATAAAAAATGCAGAAGGGAGGTGCCTCAACCTGAGGGGCTAGCAAAGTTGAGACTGGTTATGCTATTTGCTTTAATAAAGTTTTGAGTCAATTTTGATGGCTTTAGGATGACTTTAAACCCCCGGTCATTCACATATGAAAAAATGCAAGTGCCTCAATCTGAAGGGCTAGAAATAGAACCTAACCTACTAAAAAATAATATTACCAGAACCATAATGGAAGTACGTAGAACATTTGAAATGAGCCTTCTTGAACAAGGTCCAAAGAGATTTTTATCAATATATCAGTAACCTGGTTGACTCAAAGTTTTAAAATATTTATTAAAAGACTCAAAAAATCACCTTGAGTCTGACACGTTTAAAATTGCAGAGGTATTTTCTGAGCAGTTTAATCGTGTATTGAGATTACAACAAGATACAACTAATATGCTACCACTTTCAGCTTTTGGTCGCTCTATATTAACTCACTTGATATTGTTCTGTTTACTCCAGAAAAGGTCAAAAGGGTACTACAGGATCTCAAACCATCTGCTTGTCCAGGACCCGATAAAGAATCTCCTGTCATGTTAAAAAACTGTAGTGGTGCCCTCAGCCCTGGCGAACGTAATGACCCAGTCATTTTCTACAGGTCACGTGCCCGATGCCTGGAGGAGTGCAATAGTGATTCCAATCTACAAAAATTGAGACAAATATCTTGCCAAGAATTACAGGCCCATTAGCTTAACTTCAATTTCCTGTAAATGCATGGAAAAGATTATCGCATTAGGAATTACAGCATTCCGACATGCTCACCATGCAGGATATTAGGGTCGATTCAACTTACTGTCAAGCCTGGAACTTTGGATACGATAATCTGAAGAACTTTATCCAACAGATGTTGAATACCTCGACTTCGAGAAGGCGTTTGACACCGTTCCCCTCGGAAGGCTTGTATACAAATTGGAGTATTTTGGTATCAGAGGACATCTGCTCAGACAGACGCTTGGCACTCAGTGGCGTTCCACAAGGTTCCGTGCTTGGTCCACTGTTGTTTATAATATACATAGCAGATCTAACCCAACACATGTTTTGCAGGACAAGTTTATATGCAGATGACAAAAAACGAAAAATGATGAAAAATATTCTGTGGCCCTTCCATCGAACATGGAAATATGCTTGAGAACCTGGCTGAATTGGAGAGATGGACAAAAGATTGGTTGCTGCGATTTAATATGGATAAATATACTGTTCTTCATATTGAATACAACAACCCAATGCTTGATCATCACATTGACAATGTAGAACTGAAGAAGGTCACTGCTCAGGTGGACTTGGGCATTACTGTGTCACACGATCTCAAATGGGAAAATCCCATCACTGGTATAGTAAAACGAGCTACCACAATTCTCTGTTTGATCAGACGTTGCTTGGGTAACCTGTCTCCAGAATTATTTTTGCGTGCCTATAAAACATATGTACGACCTATACCGGAGCATGTGGTCATTGTGTGGTGCCCATATTTTGAAAAAGACATTGATCTTCTTGAGAGGGTTCAAAGAAGAGCAACTAAAATTCCACCATCCTTAAGAAACATGTCATATGAAGACTGGCTAAAAGCTCTTAACCTAACAACTCTGGACGGCTGCCTTATAGAAAGATTTTACATGGACACTACAAATGTAACATTAATTTCTTCCATAGGAACATCAATCCTCATCTTCCTGGTCACTCCTTTAAACTGTCAACCGATAGCAGTCACAGATTGTCCAGAAAAAACTTTTTCGCTAATCGAATAGAACAACTGTGGAATGACCTTCCTGAGGAGGTGGTGATGGCCCCCAGTGTTAATATGTTCAAGAACAAGCTAGAGAATTTTCTGAAAAATGGTTAACTGTGCAATTTAAAAGACAATAAAAAGTAGAAAAATACACGAGCGGACAAACGGCAGTTTATCGGTTTTTCAGCCTACTGTCTAAACTCTATAATAATAATAACAATAAGTTGATAGTGGTCCTTTTTTTTTGTGTGGTTTAGTGAAGATTTGAGTCAATCTTGGTAGCTTTAATTAGGATGATTTCAAACCCCCGGTCATTCATTTTTTATAAAAAGTCTTTATCTGAGGGGCTAGAAAGTTGATATTGGGCAATTTTATGCTGTTTGATTTAATGCAGATTTGTGTTAATTGTGGTAACTTTAGGTTAACTTTAAACCTCCGGTCATTCACTTTATTTGAAGTTGCCAGAAGGAAGTTCCTCAATCTGAGGAGTTAGAAAGTTGATACTGGGCCATTTTATGCCGCTTGACTTAGTAAAGATTTGAGTCAAATTTGATAACGTTGATTCAATTATTATTTTTTTATTCTTTGCAACAACTAATGTTTATTTCTCTTAGGAAGCGGTAGTTTTCAGCCGTTTGGCGGGAGGCAGAAGGTATATATAAAAAGCGGGATTCTTTCCCCTAAATATTTGCGTTTTAGGATCTCTAATTTCCGAAAAAGATTTTTTTTTATTTCCGTTGTTCTGTCTATACAGTGGTCATAAACCGAAAGTCATATGGGAATGGAACGAAAACTACTTAACAAATAGACACCAGATTTTGCTCCAAAATCAAATGTGAAATAATACTATTAAAATTTTAGTGAATTCTATACGCCAAAACGGTTGCCTAATAAAATGTTTAAATATTCCGTTAAATTTTACTTCCTGAAATAAAACCTTTTTATGGAGGAAAATAGTAAATTATATTTGTTTTCATCTATGAGCAGACCACGAAGGCCTAAGTATTAGGTACCGTGGTGGACAGAGCCGAAGATATTAAGGATTGAAGAAAAGGCTTCTCCCCATGTGCGCGCGCATTACTCAAACCAAGGTCTTATTGAAAATATTACATACATTAATCTACTTTTTTACCAAAGAAAAATTCCAGAATATGTTTAGATGTCTAATTATCTTTGAAATTATGGCGTAAAGTCCCTATCAACTTACCAATACATGCGAATGGCAGCCAGTCATCTTTTCGGAGAGATGTAGGTTGCAGGTTCTCGGGTACACCTTTAGAAATTAAAAGGGGCGCCACCTAATTGACTGTGACTCAATTAGGAAGAAATCTATATTGATATTTAAATGCAGACAAAATAAAGATTTGGAGGGCTTTTCAATAAAACACCATATAAAGTGCAGACTGTCAAATTTTAATGATCACCTTGATCTTTTGTTTTTTTTTAAAAAGTTGTTTTATAAAATAATTTTTGACATGTGAAATTTAGCTTACATTCAAAAATTCAATTAACATGAAGACATAAAAAAAATAAATCAAGAAAATGTAAAATATATAAAATATATCAAATATATGAAATGTGATAGAATGTTATTACCATTATATCATCAACCTATGAACATCTGGCGAAATGTCATGTTGCAAATATGTAAATATGAAAATTAAATTAAATAGCGCACAGGGAATCAAAAATTCATGAATTTTCTCTTACACAGCCGCAAGGAAAAAAGTTATAAAAATATAAAGTGTTTCGCCAAGGCTGTTTTAAAAAAAATAGGTTACTTACTTCCTTTCTGCTACCTTATATAAAATTTATAAATATAAAAATTAAGAATTAATTCCTTGTACTCTTACAGGAAGGAACTCCAAAACCATTGTAGAACTCTTGGTTTATGTACCCCAAAAATTACACCATAAACTTGTAACTATATCCCAAAACCATATCTTGAATTCTTAACCTGAAACCCTCTAGTCATCTAGAGGGCTCCTTCGACGTCAATGGTCACCAATAAAGGGAATTTCCAGACATCTAGAAAGGCTTCTCGAGGACCGACAGCCAAAAATAAAATTCAGGACGCCATTCACGTGGTTGATCAAATGTGGAACCAAACAAAACGGGACCAAAATTTATGGCCAGATGATGTCCATAAATAGGCCTTAAGCTTTCAACAGCACTGTACTTTAAAATAATTTACTTATGGCATACTCTCAGTACTTTAAAAAAATTGGTTCATTAAGGCACTTTTATAAAGCCGGACACATGTTGCACCTCTAAGGAGAGCCAATAGAAAGGGACGAGGAAATCAGTTCCAGAAAATTCAAAGAAGTTTGACATTCCCCTCCATCATTCTTCCTCACTTCAGACTTATGCCAATCTAATGCTATAAAATAAAATAATAATTACAGTGGAGTTCACTGCTGGCGCCACTAGTACAAGGGAGTAAGAACCCGATAACATTCGGTGTCCCCGAATACAGCTGGCGAATTGCTACTGAGCAGAACCAAAATTATGACTTAAATGAAAAATCAGACACTGTCAAAGCTGGCTGGATGCCGAAAAATAAGAAACCAATGAAACCATAGTGACAGAAGAGAAAGGCAGGCAAATTCCGAATATTTATAACGTCTTCCGGTTCGTCTCGTCGAATGCAGACCTCTGTGTTGATAACATAAGTGGTGCCACGTGTTCGGTTTTGCTGCTTTATTTCGGGGGGAAACGGGAGACTCAACCGCTCAGAGTGGAAACTAACGACCCCGCTAGAAAGGGAGCAGACGCTGTGAACGTGTGAGGCCTAGTTGTTCCTGTATTCTATCCCGTTCGTCTGCCGCAGTTCTACATAGAATATTAGCGTAATGGCCGCTATGTGGCGGGAGTGGGAGGGGTAAGGGGATAGCTTGAAAGAAAAGGTTATCTCGTGAGACCAGTAGTACTCTCAAGGGGCATCTAGTGGAAGCCAAGATGCATTAGAAAAGTTTTAAAGAAAGTTAAATTTAAAGATTTGAAATACACGGGGTGATCGGGAGCCCAGAGCTCGCCATCCGGACATCCCACCGATAACGTCCCCAAACCGGAATAAAGTGTATCTCGCTCCGAGGGTCGCCGGATAAAGCGAGTAAGCTCCGGACGGGGAGCAATCTGGCAAGTTGCGAAGTGCAGTGCCAAAAACATATAATGGAAATGGAAATGGAATATTTATAAACAAAGCAAAAACAAATTTCTTTTGTCTTAATTTAGAGAATATTTTACAAAATGTAATCCAATGAATTATGAATAAAACATATTGAGGTATGTAAAATGTAATTTACATAAAAGTCTTGATATTTTAAAGGTTATATTTAACTGCAAAGTTATAATGTTCAATTTTGTTTCAGATTACTAATGGGTTTAAAATAATGAAAAACCATCAGCAAAATGTCTGTTTAACATTCCATACCAAGCAAACATAAAGAAAGGCAGCTTGGAGAGATGAAAACAAAAAGTTATGTCAACTGAAACTTTCTAATAGTTCAAGTGTTCTCAAAGTCTTAAATTGATATTTACAAGAAGAGAGTAAATATGTTTATCATAATTCATGTGAGTGAAATGGACTGAAAGAAGAAACCAAAAAAACAGAATATTTTATTGTAAATGAAAAAATTGTTATTTTCATTAATAAAGAATAAAATATGTCACTTTCAATAGTAACACCCTATTAATAAAGATTCTATTAAATTTCTTTTATAAAGTGTATGATATGTAAATTTGGAAAAATCCAACTCGTAGAGTTATTCGACAGGATGGTGGTAGAACACTGTGTAAAAATCAGTAACTATATACATAAATTTGAAAATGTTATAAAATATAGGCAATATAACAACAATATACGCCAATAAATCAGAAACAAGGACTGTCAGTTCCCTATCGTTGAACTCTCATAAATATATAGAGTATTCTGTTTAAAATAAGAAGGTTTAATATGTCTACGACGAAGAACTAAAAAGAGAATGAGAAGTAGCAAAAATATGAAATATAAAATCAGGTTTATTACGTAGCTTATAGAAAATTAGTATTTATATATATAATACAGAATGTTTCAAAACGCTGTGATAGAACATACTTTTTTTAATGGAACTATAAATATAAGAGATAGGGAAATATGTCAGATATAAAAGTTGCAGGGCTTATTACGTCGTTTATAGAAAATTAATATGAATGTCTCAAAAATGTGTTGCAGACCTAAAATACATTGACTTCCCTCGTAAACAGGAAGTATTGTAATCGTGAAAAAATCACCCCCGAGATTTTTTTAAAACTACGTTTCAGGGTCCCTAGATGATGTTTTCTCAATTCTGTCGGTCTGTAAGTAAGTAAAAAACTACTTACCCGATTGACTTCAAATTTTGGCCAAAAATTAAAGGTCATATAGGGATGACCTGGTAACATTTTGATAAAAATCCAATATGGCGAAACAAAACGGAGGCCTAGTGAAATGTAAAAAAAATTATTACTAAAAAACTGCTTATCCAATTTATCTCAAATTTTGCACAATTGTGGACCATAAATAATTGTAGTATACAGATGAACTAGTGTTGTACTAATTCAAGATAGCAGAACAAAATGGCTAAATATATTTTTTTAATCGTGAATAAATCTTCCTCTCAGGTTTTAAATTTCTTCACGTTTTGGTGTCCCTAGATGCCAAAAATATGTTTTATCAATCCCGTCGTTCCGTTTGTCGGTCTGTCTGTCTCTCTCTCAATTCACGGCATAGCTTAAAAACTATTTACCCGATTGAATTCAAATTTTCGTCAAAAATTAAGGGTCATATGAGGATGACCTAGTACCATTTTAAGTACAACCACTGGAACCTGTGGTAGAAGAATGTTTAGTAGAAGAATTCAGCAAATTGAATATCTCGTACGATAGTTTTCAGGTTACTATCTTAGAATTCTTAGATAAAATTAAGAATGTCCACTTAAAAGAAGGTGAAATTTTAATACCTCTTGATGTAAACTCATTGTTTCCTAGTGTACTCATACCACTAGCTTTAGAGCACCTAAAGGAACTAATTGAATTTAATAATTTGAAGAAAGAAATTATTGATGAATATTTGCTTCTCACAAAATTATGTATAAATCATTTTTTTTTCAGTTAAACAATGAATATTATAAACAACTTGAGGGAACTGCGATGGGTAATTGTTTATCTCCGTTCCATGCAAATTTGTTTATGGGTAGAATAGAAACCCAATTCAAAAAGGAACTCAAGTATTTCCCAAGGGTGTGGTATCGATAGATACGTAGACGATATATTTGCTATTTTTTATACTAAAACAGAAAATTTTAACACTTTCTCAGAAACATTAAACAATATATATCCTCCCATTAATTTTACGTACGAAAAGGACACCAATGAGCAATTACCTTTTCTCGATACGTTAGATATTAGAAATAACGATAAATTAGAATTTGATATTTATAGGAAATTTACTAATACTGATAGGTATACAACATCCGACTCATTTCATTGCCGTCAACACAAAATGGCAGCATTTCATTTCTTAACTCACAGGTTAGTCAATATTCTATTAAGTAAAGAACGTTTTAACAATGAAATGAATCGGATTAAAAATATAGCTAAAAGTAATTGATATAATGATAATTTTGTACATACATTAGTAAATCGGCATATGCATAAAAAAATGTTAAAACATGCCACCACCCTTCAAGCACCTGAGGCTCCCAATAAGTTCATAGTAATCCCATATGATCCGAGATCAGGGGCATGCAGTGACATTTTAAGAAAGGGAAGCAATTTTTAAAAACTTACCTATTTGTAATGTAATTCGATTATTTGGTCATTTTTTGCAAATTCGTCAATGACGTCATCATAAAAACGTCGATGCTCCGACATATTTTGGAGAAGTTTATTTTGAATGGACAACTTACGAAATTTTTTATACGTTCGAGTGTTGGAAAATTGCGTTTCACTGATGAACTTGTGGTAGGTATTGTCAATACTAATTCACACAATTTCGACACTTCGATGTAAGCATCTTCCAGCCCCTTGTCTTTTAAAAATTGAATTAGTTCCTTAGCGTTATTTTTTTCGCTAATGTCATCAGTTTCGTAAATCACTTTTAGTTCAGATCGCAGTAACACTCGGTCGAAGAACTAGCCATAATGAAGAAGAAGAGATTTAAACGTATCTTCTGGAAAAGTTTTTCCTTTAAATGCATCAAAATTGCAGAGCTCGACGAATTTAAAATCATTTAAACCGTTAAATCTATGGTTTATTTGTTGCTGAATTTGATCGATTATTTAAATAATTATTTAATGTTTCTCTGTTACGATCGGCGCACTGATGAGTCCCGACAGGATGAAAGTATTTGTACAACTACTATGTGCCTATGATATAATTACTTATGTGATATATTACTTATATAATATTTGCTTCAATTTATTTAAAGTTAAATATTTTTATTCAGTTGCGAAAAAGCCAAAAAGATTTTTGTTTGTCAATCTAAACGCAACAAATAATCTGAACACATTTAAAAATCCCTTTATTATTAAGACACACACCACACATTCACACACACTCTTCTTACTAAATTCTCCAACATTTTCAATGTTATTACCGACAGCCGAAGTTGACGGTATTTGCATATCCACGTCCGTATTATTGTCTTCCATATCGCACCATGCACGACGGGACGTACGTATCACACAACACACGGATAGCCGTTCAAACAAAGAACCTACTCCAAAGTTAGCTTCTGCCCCCACTTAAAGCACGCGACTGAAATGCAAAAATTGCAAATAGCCGATGGAAAGTTCAGAACCTCTCTTGAAAATATTTTAGTATTTTTAATATAAACTAAATTAATGGTTTCCTATTTCAAAAACTACATTTTAGAAGATGTTTTGTAATTTGTTTTGGGGAAGCACTGCTTCCATGGACTGCACGCTCCTGTCCCAGATATACGAGAGGTCTAGAAAAAGTATATAAAAACGTAGGTTTTAGAGTAGCCTACAAAACGGAGAACAGTTTGAAAAATCTCCTTGAGAATCCTAAAGACAAAGTCGACTTGAAAGAGAGGAGTGGCATCTATGAAATTAGCTGTAATGACTGCGATCTGAAATATGTTGGGCAAACTAAAAGCTCCATAAACATTCGTTTTAAAGAACATATGGCACATTTAAGATACGGAAGAACAGAAAAGTCAAGCGTTGCCCAACAATCACCCAATAGGAATAAATAATCTTAAGTTAATTAAAAATGTATCTAATAATAGATTATTGGAAGCATTTGAGAGTATAGAAATAGTTAAATGAGGTAAGAAAGTACTAAATAAAGACAGAGAGACTATTCCCTATAGTCCCATCTATTGCTTATCTGACAACGGTGCAGTCGGGTGCAACCAAGTGTGACTACATTTACCTATAAATAGTCTCGGTTAGGATATGTTACTTTAGTTTATATCATCTGCTGATGATGCTAACTTGGTTAGCGAAACGCGCGTTCAGAACGTAACACGTTGTGAAGTAGTGTGGTTAGAACTCTTGTGTTTTGATGTAGTATCATTTTGATACAAATCCAATATGCCGGAACAAGATGGCGGCCTAGTGAAACGTTAAAAAAATATTACTAAAAAACTGATAATCCAATTTATCTCAAATTTTCCACAAAAATCAGGTGTTATATGAGAATGAACTGGTAACATTTTGGTATGTATGCTATCTTATGCAAAACCAAATGGCGGTCTTTTAAAATATTTAAAAAATCAGCCTGGAAACACTACTTATTAGATTAAGTTCAAATTTTGTGCAAGCATTAAATGTTATATAGAGATAAACTGGTAAAGTTGTGATACGAATTCGAGATAGAGGAATAAAACGGCGGACAAATTAAATTTTTAAAAAACTCAACGTACATTTTTTTTTATCAACATGGCGTAACAAAATGGTAGTGTGCGTTATCAAAAAAACTACTTATTGAATTTATTTTAAATAATGTTCAAAAACCAAGAGAGACACTTTATCACAACTATACTATATAAGGTTTTGATATTGTGATCTTTATAAATTTAAAATCGGTTTTTATGTTTAATAATTGAAAGTAACTAAAATCCAAAAATGTTTAGTTTTTTGGTTCAATAATTAATAACTAATAGACTGTAACAACTAAAAATATTGCAATATCATATTCTTATATAGTATAGATACGGTAAAGTCTCCAACAGACGAAGTAATTGTGGTGATTTTTGTTTAAAAATTTTCCGACTTAAAATAAAAAATTGTTAAAAAAAATCGGTGAAAATTTTTCTTAACATTTTCTTCTTTAATCGCTTCGATGGCTTGCTAATTAAAGAAGGTACGTGTTTTAAATAACAATATTTTTGTATCAATTTTGTTTGTAATGGAAAATAATGGACGATATAAAATTTTTAACTATATGTGTATAATAAAAATAATACATATACATACGGACAAGATTTTCAACAAACAAAACACAAAGTAGAATTTGGCTTAGGATTTTAAATAGATGATCAATAAAGCTAATTCAATTACGCTTATAAATAACGCTTCTGTTCTAATAACAAAGTAAAAATTTTAATTTCTAAACATACAGTATAAGCATATTTTTAAATTTTATTTCAACCTATATAATAAACCTAAAAATATTACAGAAAATTTAAACTAACATTTTATAATTTAATTTTTCAAGTTACTTTTATACCATGAACGAATACATAAGCATTTGTTTGAAGTTTCATTTAACCCATATTAGCCTAGAGTTACCATATGGTAACGCTTACACGCTCGCGTGTAAAGTAGGCTATATTTCGTATTTGGCGTTAAAGGTGATAGATGGCGCCAGTTTTCGAATGTAAAATGTCTAAAACAACTCCCTCACATTCGCTGTTCATCACCGAAAGTGTTACTCAGAATTAGGCCGGTTTGAAAAGTGATCGTTTGTAAGGTGTGAGAAAACATGGAACCAAATTTCGTGTAAGTACTAAAACATATATTTATTTTTATTTTGTGTTACTGTACTTGTCATGTTGTATTGCTAACATATGAACATACATAACTATAACGATTGAATAACAATTATCATTTAGATGTGAGAGTTAGGTTAGGTTTTTTTTAAGTGTTACCATATGGTAACGCTAGGACATTACACTACCTATTTATATCGTGTTTTACGAAATATCACATAAACATTTACTTTTGCTTTGAAAACATGTACTTGATGGTAGTTTTTCAGTAGGTAGTATTAGTATGGTAGTATTTTAGTTTTTTACACCGTTAATGTTGTTTTTGTTTATTACAGGCGTGGTTTTACGTTGGAGGATGCCCTAAAAATAGCTTATGAAGAGGATCTCAATGCCGAATCTATCTACGTCGAACCACCCGATTGTAACGTACTTACCGATGAGGAGTCAGATGAAGATGACGAAGGTGACCTGAATCATCTACCGCCTCGTCAACTAGCGGCACATCGGAACTCGTTTTAGCTAACAATGAGAGGATTGATCGCCTGATTCAACCTGATGAATATGATGAAGATATGACTGAAGCTCACAATACTGCCGAAACACCACAAACAGAAAAGAGAAAGGGGAAAACTGGAAAAAAGGAACAAAAGAAAAATAGATCATTTTCATGGATTGAAGGAGATATTGAGGATAATTGCTGTCGAGATTTTCCGATCCCAGATTACTCTAAATATGTAAACAAGAATCCAGCGGAATTATTCGAACTTTTTTTTGATGATGATTTATGCTCTTTCATTATCAACGAGTCAACTAAATATGCAGCTTTTCGAAACTGGCCTGATCCCAAACTCACCGAGGAAGAGTTGAAATGTGCATTGGCCATCCTCATATTGAGCGGTTACAATAAATTACCCGGAAGAAGATTTTATTGGAATTCGAAAAACGATGCATAACAATATGGCAGCGGATGCTATGAGAAGAAACCGATTTTTCCAAATTATGCAATGTTTGCATTTTGCTGACAATGCCAACCCCAGTAACGTTGACAAAATGTGGAAGCTACGTCCCCTCATGGACAAATTACAACAAAGTTTGTTGTTGCACTTTATTCCGGAACAGAACTTAGATTACGACGAATCCATGATACGTTACTACGGGCATCATGGATGTAAACAATTTATCCGAGGGAAGCCCATAAGATTTGGGTTCAAAATGTGGTCCCTAAATACGACCTCCGGATATCTTGTTAACTTCGACTTATATCAAGGCAAAGGACCAAATTCAAACGAAGAGGATGACATTACTTTTGGTAAGGCTACCTCGCCACTTCTGCGGATGCTTAGGGAATTTCCAGAAAATAAGAAAAACATGCCGTATCAATTTTATGTGGACAATTTATTCACAAGCACAAATCTTCTAGTTCATCTGAAAGAACAAGGATATGGGGGAACCGGCACAATGAGGGCCAACAGGCTTCCGAAAAATATCCCATTATCCGATAAAAAGGCTTTTTCAAAAAATGCTAACAAAGGAGATTTTGCTTCAATAATTGACAAAAATAGCGGCATTATTTTTGTAAATTGGCTAGATAATAATGTTGTTACCATGGCGTCTACCTCCTATGGAGTAGCTCCGATTGGTCAAGTAAAGAGATACTCGCGTGTAGAAAAAAAATATACACAAGTCAATAGGCCAAACCTTATTCGTAAAATATATAACAATGGGATGGGAGGTACAGACCTCATGGATCAGAATATTTCACGTTATAGGATTTCGATGAGGAGCAAGAAGTGGTGGTGGTGTATATTTAGCTGGCTAATTGACGTTTCAATTGAAAATGCCTGGATAATTCATAAAAAATCCGGAGGCAATTTATGTCAACTAGAATTCAGGCGCGATATTGTAATGTCATACCTTCTACGCTATGGTACACTTCCTAAAGGTCCGGGTCGTCCAGCAATATCAAAAACGAGTATAACGTTGAACAGAGTATGCGATGATGTCAGGTATGATGGAAAAGGACACCTCCTAATCCGAATTCCGAATAACAAAAGACGACGTTGTGCAGGAGAAGGCTGTTCCTCTAGCGGGCGTTCGATGTGTAACAAGTGTGACGTTGGTCTTTGCGTTGATTGTAACTTGATATATCACACTCCATGATGGTGTTTAGGTGCTTCATTTGTCTTATTTTACTGCTTTTGTTGTAATTCAAAGAAAAACATGTTCATTTTTTATCCATTTGTGCGCTTTGAAAGGGTTTTCAATAATAATGTTTATAACTAAATATACCTGTGTTACCTCATTTAAAGCCTAGCGTTACCATATGGTAACACCGAATTTTACAAAACCTAAATGAAATTTCTGTAAATTTATTCAAAATAACGTATTAATATACGCCTAGAGTCATATATTTAGGAAAAAAAGAGTCCTTATTAAAAAAAAATTTTGGGCTATTCTGGGTTAACATGCTTCTTAGTTTTGTATTAATTAATCCTGCTTGTGAAAATAAACGCTCTACAGCAGAGGTCGCCTGTATAGACAAAAGATCTTTTGCCATTTTGGCTAAATTTGGAAATTGTTTATCGTGTGCTTTCCACCATTCTAAAATATCTGTACCCTTTGGAGCGCGCTTTAATTGCAAATATTCTATTATTTCTTTTCTCCAATTTTCGGAATCACTTTTTTTTTCATAGTGATGTATAATCGATGTCATAGTTATCATCGCTTGAGAAACTTGATATTATTGGTGATTCAGCAGGCACAATATAATATTTATCCCAGTACATTTTCTCAAAAAAGGTTATAAATTGATCTTTCAGGCGAAAAATTGAACGAGTAGATATTTGTTTAATAAATAAATTTACTTTTAAAAACTACTCCACTTTTAAAATTTATAGTTAATTTAATTTAAAGAACAAAAATAGTTGATTCACAAGTAGTATTATGAACCATAGCCGCCTTTGTGCAAGCACAACGTGCAGACCCCTAAGAACGGTCCTGGTTAAGAAAGTAAATACGCATCAAAGTTATAAAAGTTTGGGTCAAAATAGCAAAGTTTACAGAATACCTAAGGGTGCTTTACTTGGTCATCGATCGTTTTCTACCTATTGAATTATAACGTCTATCCCTAGAATGCCCAACACGTTGCCTGCTTGAGTTCGGCAGCATTATACAGTGTGTCCTTAATTTGTGTTTAATATATCTTATTCCATTTGTATATCTTTCGAGATGTCAAATAATGATTGTTCTGTGGATGGTTGTTTAAGTAACTCTAGTGATGTGTGGCCTTTCTGTTGATGTCCAAAGAACAAGGGATATGTGATATGTATTTTGATACACCTACTATTGTCCGTATGTCTTCATTTACTGATTCCATCTGTTGGCAACGTCATTTCGAATTATAGATTTTTGGAATAATTAGGTTGAGACTAAGTAGGTGTCGGTCTCGGTCTAGCAGCATCGAGACCGAGACCGTAAACATTTTCCGAGACCGAGACTGATTCAGTCTCGGTCTCGCGAACCCCTAACTACGTTGTTAATAGTTGCGGGAGGAAAATATAATGGAATCTTTCTATGGACTATCCTGAGCGTGATGACGCACTCGATTTCCAGTTACTATTTTTTTACTGGCTTCTTGGAAAAATGAGTAAATAACGTAAATAATTCGTTAGGCATTAATTCGCTAGGTATAAAACCTACAAAACACATATCTTACACCAAAGTTTTTTACTACAGTAATTTATAAGTTAACTGCTATTATCATTTCCACTTTACAGTCATTTCAATATTAATATCGGTAGTTTCTTTTTTCAGAGCCAATTAAACATGGGTTAATATCCCTCATATATTTACGTCGAATAGATATGAAAGGTATTTTGATATGGCGCTTTGTTTTGAAAAAAGAAAAAAATTTCGTGCTTCACAATATTAACCTAGTTTATAAACAATCCTAAACCAATTCAATGTCTGGTAAAATTAACGTGTCCTTTTTGATTGTATTTCTTGCAATACTTGGCAGCATGATTATTGTTTACTTTCTTCTTAAAGATGATCACAAAAATCCTACTCTGGAATTAGTTCATGTGGTGAGTTTATATTTTACCATTTACTCTATACAAGGTGAAATAGGGATGATTACAAATATTTTAACAGGTAAAAGTATAAGGTACTGTAGGCAATCAAAATGTCTTATATAACATTAAAATGTCTTATTTTCAAAGGAATTTAAAATTATGGCAGTTTTATTTTTTTTTAAAGGCCTTAAACAGTGCAATTATACCCAGTGAGCTCTGCGTGAATTGTTATTTTGAAAAGTTTGTTAGATGGTATTTTCCTACTGACACATTCTGTCTAGAAATATTTCCCGATAAATGGCAGTTGAATGTGCATTTCACTGTAATAAATAAACACATTCAACTGTTGTATACATTTTCTAACACACACGAACATCACTCTAACATCTCTCTGACTATTGAAAGTAAAATTTACTGGTTGTCTCATATAAAAAATGCTATATTAATATGCTTCACATTTCGTTATTAATATGGGGAGTTTCTTTTTAGTTGCAAGTTGATTTTTCGGGATAGCCTTTTCAACTATTATTCTAATTATCTAAGTTTTGGAAGCTGGAAGAGAGATGTTTGTTTACTATTCATTTTGCCTAGTTCACAGTATAATTTAGGGTTATGGGACGTGTCACTTCCTATGCGCTGTCACTCGCTGCATCCGATATGCCCCCATGTAGTAGGCGCATGTTAAGACCCCAACTGTTGCCAAGTTTATTCCCAAGTGGTTGCCGTTTGAATTATAAACCAATCAGTGATCGCCCTGCAATCCCTATTTTAAATCATTCCGAGTTGACAACACTGATGTCACCTGGGGTAATCTAACCAATGATAGTTCGGTATCCGAGTTGAGTAAATTCTAAAAGGTACAACGGAGCTGGTTCCAGGAAAGAACTACTTTTTCACTTCACTTTTTTGGTCTCCTGTAACATCGAAGGGTCTTCAGCGGGGAAAATAAAATCTTGGAAATCCGTTAGTGGGATTTCTCCTTAGTTTTGTACTAATTAACTTGGGGTTTTGTATTTGTGAATTTTATAATATTTTGTAACCTCCAAGTAATCTCTCTGAGATTGCTTGCAGTGACGTATCACGCTGGGACGCTTATACAATTGGTGAACCTTTTTATTTCATACTAGGGTATTTTTTGTACAAGCATTTCCAAAAAAAAAACAACTTTTAGTAAATAGATTTTATTGTTTTTATTTAGCTCACATTTTCTCTTCTTTTTCAGTTTTTTTTTATTAAATAACTTCTTCATTTTAAATTACAATTTTTTTTTATAAAAGTATCAGGAACAAGTGAGTTCCGAACACATCCAGGGGCTTTCCAATTTAGGCCGTAATAAATTGGTGGCGCTAACCTTTTTTACTTAAAAATAAGAGCGTAGCAATCTTGCACCCTACGGTTATAAACCAGAGCAAGGGTAGCAAGTCAATGGAATAAATAGTTTTTCAGTGTTTAAGAACACGAAAACTCAAAGAACTGTAAAAATCTTGCAGGGTGAATTGTTCACGATTACAATACTTAATTATTACGAAAGAATGTAAGGACTTTTTTACATTAAAGCCTGTTCGGGAAACGCTTTTCCCAAACACTAGAGACACCTAGCTTACTTAATCTAAATACATGTATGCCCGATACATCAAAAACCAATCTAAAAATCAAATCAAATCAAAATTTAATTAAAAAAAAAGTCTGCTAAGCCTTTCTCAGAAATTCATGTCTATAAAATAAATTTTTATCACATTCAATAGCAAAACATAAACGTAAATTGGAAAAGACCACTTTGATAAAAAAAAACTCCTCATTATTTAATACCGAGATCAATGTCTCTTTCTATTTGCATTTCTACGAAATCAATTCACGAACCCTTCTCATTATGTACCCAAGGGACTCTCGCCCCAAGTTCGGTGACCATGCGAAACCCCGAAAAACCACCCCCTCTAGTGTCACTCCATCCTTGGCTTTGGCAGTTTTGGGGCTTTAAATGAATTTGCCGGTAGAAAAAAACGTATGAATATTGGAAGTATGACTTTAAACAGTATTCGGCCCAGAAAATCCGCCCTCTTCCTGGTGAGTGAGGGGCAGCCACCCCTTGTTAATTTACATTTCTTCCAGGGAGTGGTGAGGGTATTCAAGCTATACGCCCAATACAGTCCTCGCGGCGGACAAAAACCGAAAAAGTCGCAGAATCTCACCCTTAAGTTTACGCCCTGGTTTGGGATAAACTCGCAGATCTGGGATGAAAACGGCTTTGCACTCCTGAGGGCACATCCTTAATCTCCTCGGAACCCAACGAGCAAGTAGCTACTGCAATCCGTTTCGACTCCAGGCTCACTGCAACGTAACCGTGTGTTGCACCTGGGTTGTATAGGTATCCCATCAGACCATGCAATTTTTGACAAATTCCTAATTTCCTACTGCTCTTCACCTTTAACGTATTAACGTTTTGCGAGGGCCTCAGATAAGCTTTTATTTCGGCCAACTGTACCGCCTTCACCTCCACTGATAGTCACATCAGTAAGTACTTTCTTATTCCTCTC
The DNA here is from genome assembly GCA_030620095.1 of Kuschelorhynchus macadamiae. Taxonomy (NCBI): domain Eukaryota; kingdom Metazoa; phylum Arthropoda; class Insecta; order Coleoptera; family Curculionidae; genus Kuschelorhynchus; species Kuschelorhynchus macadamiae. Next base: position 24,876 of record JAUTXW010004449.1, on the reverse strand, counting down.
GTACTTGCGACTCATGCGAAAAATCATCTCAATTTTTACAGTCTTCCTGAAATGCCGGACTTGACAGAGGGTCAGGCCATCGAGACCCTGACTATGGTTCGAAAAGGCGCAGGTAAGAAGGCGGTTAGATAACAGTTTGGAGGAGACTCAGTGATCGATGGGCGATGGGCTAGGGGCAGGAGCACACTATACTGAGTGATGCCGTGACCTTGGTTTATTTTTTTTGCAACAGAAAGTTAAACTGCTATTTTTTTAAATGTTTTTTTTAGTATTTAGTTATCTTATTTTGAATATGTTACATTGTATAATATTCATTAAAGACTTAGTCGCTGTCTGCTGTTAAATTGTAAATCAACATGTTTTGGAAGGTGCTTGGAGTTATTTTCTGCCAAATTGTTGTTTTTTGAAGAGTGAACAAAGTCTAGTCCAGGGGTGCTCAAACTTAAACTGCTGGCGATCTACCTCAATATTTTTAGACTACGTACGATCGACTCTGAGAGGCTGCAAGTATGCGTGATGCAGGGTTGTCGTATATACACGAAACATACACCCTACCTACCTACCTACCTAGGTAGGGTATACCGTAGCATATATAGATATTAGCATTCCGCACAATATACATTATTTTAGTTAAGGTTTGGGTTAGGTTTAGTTATGTTCTTCTCTACAATATCAATGAAAAAACTCATAGTTATTCAAAATTGCGAGTTTATTGGTTGTTACAAAACAAAAGAGTTACATATGATGTTAAACTTAACTAAGGAGTGACTTTGGATGTTGAAGCATGGCACTGCATGTTCTCAGCATATTTTTCATAAGATGGGACGTAACCACTGAGTGCTAATCGCAAGCATGATGACATATGATCGTCAGTTAGTCGATTGCGATATTTTGACTTAACTATTTTCATTTAAGAAAATGCAGACTCGCACAAGTAAGTTGACCCAAACATTGCTGTCAGTTGAAGGGCGATTTGCCTTAGATTCGGATATTTATCTTCAGATATAAACGACCAGAAATTTTATCAGATGCTGTAGCTTTGAGATGTATATCAGATATAATCTGCATCAACTCATTTTCAACAGAACATGAGTTCATATTAAACTGACTTGCTATTTCAGTAGCTAATTCCTCAATGCTTTTACATGAAAAAGGATAACTCATAAATGATGCTATATTTGCCACTTTACTACAATCATAAAAACGCATTTCGAATTGTCCCAAAATATTTGATAATTCAGCCTCATACGTATCATAATTCAACTGAGGAATCCTTGCTTTCAAAGACCGAAAATGTTTCAGATTCTTTCTTTTCAGTTGATCTATCATAAGTTGCAATTTACTTTTGAATGCGTTTACTGCGCTAATCATCTCAATAACAGTTTTTCCTTTACCTTGAAGCTCCAAGTTAATGGTGTTTAAGTGCATTGTGATGTCAGTCAAAAATGCCAAATCAGTCAGCCATTTTTCGTTTTTCAACATCTGAGTGTCATCACCTCTTTCGTCTAGAAAAGCTGTTATTTCGGGCAATAATTCTTGAAACCTTTCTAGGAATTTTCCGCGACTCAACCACCTGACGTCCGTGTGAAGAACTAAATCAGTGTGTTCAGCTAACTCCCTATCTTCCAACTGCAACTTAAAGAGCCGCCGTTGCAAGCTACGTGCACGGATGGAATTCACAATTTTTGTTGCAATACCCATAATTTCCTCCGTGTTTAAAACTTTTGAACACAAAACTTGTTGATGTATAATGCAATGGATTGAAAAAAATTAAGGGAAATCTTCATTAGCTCGACACAATGCCACAAAATCGTTTTTATTTCCAGTCATTGCTGGTGCTCCATCGGTTGTAATGCACTCTAATTTATATATTGGTAGCTTGTAGTTTTTTACAAAATTGAAGAAAACCTCATATATATCTTCGCCACGGGTCTTCCCCTTCAGAGGAATGATTGTCAAAAATTCATTCATCAAAGTCATTGAATACCATCCAAATAAAAATACACAGCTGGGCAGTGTCTGTCATATCGGTGGATTCGTCGAACCGTAACGAAAAGTATGTACATTCCTTGATATCATTTTTTAGTTTATCTGCCATGTCCTGACTCATGACTTCAATACGCTTTGTGACAGTCGGACGAGATAACTGAAGTTCTCTAATAGCAGACATGATTTCTGTTTTATTTTTAAAATCTCCAAATAAAGTCTCACCCGCTTCAATAAATGCTTCCTTCACAACCGAGCCATCTTCGAATGGTTTCTTGTGTTTCGCCAATATATGAGATATTTTAAATGACGCGATCGTAGCAGCTTTTGATTGTTTGGCTGGTCTTGTGAACATGGTTTGTTCTTTTTTCAAACAAGATATCAAATCACGTACTTTTCATTTTCTTAATTCACTCTGTGGCGGAAAATCCTTTTCATAGTTTTTATGAACCGTTTTATGATGCCCCTCTAAGTTACCACGCTTAGGTATTGCAACTGACGCACGACAAATAAGACAAATGCACTTATCCTTCACCCTACAAAACAAAAATTCTTCCTCCCAATCGTTATTAAAATGAGACGTTTTAGATTTCTTCGCTGCACTCATTTTGTACTATTTAATAATAAAATTTGTATCGACGTAGTATTGCCTTCAAGTTGCAATTCAGAATGACTCCGATTCCTGCAGGCGCAACATTTATATCGGCGTGAACGAAAGTCTCGAATGTTCCCGTCAAACGCTCCGCCCGAAATTTCTAGAAAAGCGGCAAGAATAAAAAACGCGGCTTTTCTTTGACAAGTACCGCGCGTTCCTTTGATAAAGCCGCCTTTTGCCGCTAGCAGAGTGTTATTTTATTACGTAATAAATTTTTGTAGTTTAGTTAAGTACCTACTTATTAAAAAAAATTTTCTCGAGATCCACTCAAAAAGCACTCGCGATCGACCGTTTGAGCACCCCTGGTCTGGTCATTCCAAATTTTACTACTTTACTTTTATTACCTAGGAAATGAAAGCTTTTTTAAAGTAAGTACATTGAAACTATAAACTGTGTAATAGAAAAAAAAAGGCAATAGTTTGAACTTTGTCAAAAATGGCATGATCTGATGGGCTGATACACCTAGGAATTCCATATCGGGCGCACAGCATGAATACCCCCACCACGCCTGGAAGGAATGTAAATTGATAAGAGTGCGTGAGGGGATGCAAGGAAGAGGGCGGATTTTTGTGGGCTGAATATGATTTTAAGTGACACCTGCAATATTTATACGTTTTTCTTTCTACCGTCAAATGCATTTAAAGGCCCAAAGCTGCGAAAGGCAAAGATGGAATATCACTTGAAGGGGTGGCTTTTTGGGAAGTGTTGATGCCATGGCCACCAAACTTGGCACGACAGTTCCTTGGGTACCAAAGCAATTCTCCGAATGGTCAAGAAGTCTTTTGTAAACTCTCCGCTTTGTTGGAGTGGGGGTGAACGTGGGAGGGGTTCGCGAAGTCGTTCAAACGGGGATTTAGACATGTCAGGGAGGTCATTCCGAAACGTTCACCAAAAATCAGCTCTTTCGAATAACGAAAAGTCTAAAAGTAACCCAGTTTTTTAAACTCTGGTAGGGGTGACCCACGCCCTTGATACTCAGAGCGGCGTCACTCCAGCTTCACTTCTGTCAAAATCCAGACAGCTGCGACAAGTGTGTCCATAATTTTGTCGGCTAGTGTATTGAATTTCTTATATCTTTAAGTGAGAAAATGTCAGTCAAACCTGACAAATAATTGCTTCTTGATAACAATAACATGGTAGTAAGCAACACATTACGATATCACATACTGTAATGTCCGATTTACCGGCCACATATCAGCACAGGGTAAGTAGATTTACTAGACAGTATGAACTAAAAACTATTTTATATGCTTATAACCCCACCATATGTATTTCAGTAAATATATCTACCAATAAATTATATCTACCAATGCACGGTAAAATGCCACTGGTTAATGGAGGGAAGTTATGAAATTATGGAAGATTCCATAAGATTCAGGAAACTAAATTATTTAATATTTATAACTTTTACACACAAATTTATCTTTCAAAGTTTGTTAATGATCCAATTAATATTATTACGGTTCTTTTAATGGGTTCTATGGATCTATTGAAAAGAAACCCAATGTTAAGCTGGTGACGTTTCCCAAGGCTGGATAAAAGTATTACTCACCATTAGTGACATTACGTAGATAGAGAAACAAATTTGACGGCACTTAAAACACATATAGAATTAAAATTTTTATTATTAATACGTATGAGGCGAGCGTGGCGCCGATGTGTGTTTGTTGTTCGGCGCTCAAGGTCCCTGGCTCTATTCCGAGCTGAGGCAAACTTTGTTAAGAATACATAATGCGCTCGCCTTCTGATGGGTTGGTGGTTGCGCGCTCCATCAGTAATACGCTAAAATCACCTCTCAAATAGCGTCGTTCGGAACCGACGATAGACTGTAGATCCCATATACCTATATAAATTACAGCTAAGACACCCAACATAGGTATATGCGAGCGGTAGGCCGATATCCAGCAATGGATGAAAAGGCTGTTGATGATGAATGTAGGTGATTGCAATACCAACAGAGCCATATAACCCTATAGTTTACTGAAATCTTATGAAATGAAATATTAGTTTTCTAGTTTATGCCATTTTTTTTGTAATTAAATTCAGATTGTAATCAAAAAACGTTTGGCTAATATAAATATAAAACTAAAAAATGCCATTTGATCTGATTTTTTTTTAGCTTATGAGACACGGAGAACGAACACCAGATACAGCAAGCTTCTGCGCAAATAGCCCCTATATGCACGAGAAGTATTTTCCAGAGGGTTATGGGCAATTGACTAATGTAAGTAATTCAGTACATATACAGAAGGCAAAACTGCCAGGAAAAGATTTTGTCAAAGAAAACTTAAAACATATCAAGCTAGGTTGTCAGGAGGACAACAACTTTTGGCGTATAAATCATAGCCCAAACTTCACGCTGCCAAACCGGAGTGTCATCCCTTAATTTTTTTTCAAATAGGAAAGGGAGTTAAGTGAGACGTCATTGGAAAAGGTTTTTGATTCCCCATACATTGGCGCATCGTTTTTGAAATTCAGTTACTTTATTTAGAAGCTACGAAGCCTTAAAAGGGCATTAATATTTGTCGAAAAATGCAAAAACCACATCGATTTTATTCAAAGTGAAGTAAAATTTTACAATTTTACTACTGCGCCTCGCTTGTCGATGTTGCATATGGTTTTATACTCTGTGTATTCGGCAAATTTAGGCGAATTCTCGCCGACTTCCTTAGAAATGCGACTTGGGATGATACACTATCGTGACAGAGTATAGACTGTGATTTGGGCTTGTTCGTAGTTTTTTGTGAGTACAAGATTATCATGTTTTTGCTCGCCAAAAATGTGATTTGACTAAGGTAGGACCATTATTTTCTAGATAATAGTCTTGTGATCAACGGCGTAGCTACACCCCTGCTAATCCCCGCAGAGCGTGCGGGGAGTCACTGATGTGAGAATGGAGGCTAAGGGAAACCATCGATTTTTAAGAGGAGGATTAGCAGCTCACCAATGAATGACTTTTTTTTAGTCATCAATTACAAGACGGATTCGTTTTTTTTGAGTCTTTGTAAAGGAAACCTTTTGTCGAAATCTGCGGGGGGGGGGGGATTTGGAGTTACGCCAGATATACAAACAAAACCCCTAAAAAATTAAACGTTTGGACTGGTATTTTTAGAGATTGCCTTGATAAACCTTTTTTTTTTCTTCCTAGAAATTTGACAGTTGATATGTATTTAAACTAGCTTGAAAATGCCATTGGCCCCAGCTTTAACTAACATCATAGATCAATATACTGCATACTTTGAAGAAGAAATATTATGACGGAGCACCTCAACATTTCTTGCGGATTGTGCGTGATTGTTTAAATGAAACGTTTCCTGGTTAGTGGCCTCCTCCGCGGGTTTAAGTCCTTTGAATTTTTTTTGTGGGCACACTTAAAAAACAAATTTTACTGCACTCTACCAGATAATTGGAAGACTTGCGAGGACAAATCGTAAATGTATATCTTGAAGTGACACTGCAAGTACTTCAGAATGTACGACTTCGCTTTGAAAATAAAATATATCACTGTATGGAGGTGTGCGCTTAACATTTTCAACATTAACGTCGTTGATACGGTAAGTTTTTAAGTATTTCCTTAATATCAAACAAGAACAAAGCTTTCAACATATTTAGGAAAACCAGAAGAAGGCCCTCTAAAAAATCTATCAATTCTGATTATAATAACCTTGTGATCGAATAAGGAAGCGGCCAATATTGATGTCAATCTTTGCAACGTCTATGTTGACTCTGATTCGGTCTTCCGCAAACTGATTGATCTTGACATAAAAAAGGGCGCTGGTCCTGACTCATTACCCGCAGTGTTTCTTTATAACCGCAGCCCAACTCTGGCATTGCCCCTCAACTATATATACAACTTATCTCTCAAAAATGGTGTATCTCCTACCATTTGGAACTCTGCAGTTATCAGGCCACTTTTTAAGACTGGCAACAGGAACGATATATCCAATTATTCACCCATCTCTGGTCTGAACTCTATAGCAAAGATCCTCGAAAAAATAGTAGCAGATGTTTTAGTTACAACATACTGAAATGCTATTTCAATTTCTCAACACGTTTTTTTTCCAGGTCGCTCCTGTCAAACCAATTTGAGTCTATTCTCGAATTTTTGGGCGACTGCTCTCGATGGTGGTTTGCAAGTCGATGCAGTCTACTTCGACTTTAAAAAAGCTTTTGATAGAGTAAACCATCACATTTTGCTTGAAAAGCTTTACGGAATATAAGATCCTTTATTGTCTTGGTTTAGAAGTTGAGGATCGAGTTCAGACTATAGTTATTGACGGTTTTGCATCAGACCCATTTGTGGTTAAATCTGGGGTTCCACAAGGATCCCACTTGGAGCCAATCCTATTACTTCTGTTTATTAATGGACTTGATGGTGCATGAAAAATCATTTACAACTAAACGTGGCGAAATGTAAAATTATTTCATTTAGCAGAAAGAAATCTCCAGTCTTGGAATCGTATACCATCGGTGGCTGTGAGCGGGTAAATTTGGTGAATGATCTAGGAGTTTTGTTTGACAGCGAGTTGAGATTTGTGCAACACATTAATTGGTTTGTTTGTCAACTTTTTGCTTTTTAAACTTAATTTTAACCGATCGCTGCTGACACATGGCAAATGCTTGGCAATGTTTGGTCTAGAAACTCTAAAGCATCATCGGATAGATAGACTAACCCTATCATTTGGCCACAAACTCCTCATTGGTCAGATTGATTGTGCTGAACTATTGGCATTGCTTAATTTTAAAGTACCTCCCCGTGGGACAAAGCAACCTGAGACTTTTTCATTGAATTACAGCCGTACTGATATTGGGAAAAATGAGATTATGAATAGATTCATGGGATACTTTAATAAATATGTACCATTTGATTTCAATTACAACTGCAGCATAATAAAGTTCAACACATCGGTAAGGTCAACCTTAGGCGGTCTTCATGTTCCCAACCGTCTCTATTGACATTTTCGTGATTTTATTTGTGTGACATCTGGTGATGTGTGTCAAATCCTATGTTTTATTTTGTAATCTTTAATTAAGTGTTTTATGTCTTAAGATAACAACATTTTTATGTATATATGTTTATATTTAATATTTGTATATTTTTTTGTATTTCTGATACTCTATTTTTAGTTATATGTTTTTTAAACCCCTTAAGTTTCTTTTATATAATATTATTGTACTACTTGGGCTACGGGCCTGTAATTGTACGTGCTTGAATAAATAAATAATAAATAATAAAATCGTTTTAATTTTTTGACAACTGTATTTTTAAGGCTTCGTACCTTTTAACTGATTTGATCGTTCTGTCAATACGAAGCGTCAATATATGGAAAATCAAAAACCCTTTCCAATGACCTTTCACTTCATCCCCTATCCCATTTAAAAAAATTTAGGGGATGACGCAGGGTGAAGTTTGAGCTATGATTTTTGAGTCAAAAATTGTCCCCTTGACGTGTTTCATGTTCTTTTTGACGAGATTTTTTCCCGGCAGTTATAACCTTCTGTTTGAAAAAATCCGAACCAAATAAATACTTTTAATTAAATTGACAGAAAACACTTCCGATCCGCCTCTATTTATTCTTCAATAATAACTCTTGTTTCGACGCGACGACGGTCTGATAAGAGATGTGAGACGCTGAGTTTGCAAAATTGAAGATTCGACTAAATTGTACTTGAACGGAAAAAAGAAGTTAAAGACGTTCAAGTCCAATGGCTTGAGAAGTAGCAGATGGCTACTCAAATTTAATTTTAGTGATTTTTTTTGTAAATAATTATATTAATGTTTTGCCAATGTAAAAGTCTATTAAAAATCAAAGTGTAATTATGTCTATACACCTATGGGTTACCTTGCAATTATCATTACAGTGGCGTACTTAGAATGTCTTCCTAGGAGGGGGGGAGCAGTGACGGCTCGAACTCTCGAAATAGGGTCGGCCGAGGTTCAAAGCCAATCAAGGGCGGTTTTACGATGAGGGGATAATGAGGTAATTACCACCCCTCCGCCCAGACCGGTTAAACATCATGTGTAATTTACATATTTCGAATATTATAGAAAGGGTAATAGCCCCTTCCCTTCATGATTTTCCCGTTCCTACACACTCTGTATATACGATATGATTTTCTAGGCTGGAAAACGAACTGCATATAGAATTGGAACCTATCTACGCGTTAGATACGATGATTTTTTAGGACCAACATGGAAAATAAAGTATTTGGAAGGCAGACCTTCAGACTACGACCGAACGAAAATGTCCCTTGAACTGGTACATGCAGGTCTATATCCACCAACTGGTAGTCAAGGGTGGTCTTCTATCCACTGGCAGCCTATACCGTACAATTATGTTCCTAAGTTACAAGATAAGGTAAGTATGCTATATCCCTTACTGTGTTAGAAAGCAGATAAGTAAACATGATACCAACCAACAGGGGACAGGGGGTACAAGCCAAGTTACTCCTGATATACTGCCTAACAATTCCCTTTTGTCTCGCTTTTAAGAGGCTTTTCTTTTTTATTTTTTGAGTTAGAACCTTTATTATAAAATAAACTACAGGGTTTTTAGTCAATGTTATACCAAAGCAAAGTGGCTTTTTCTTTAAAGGAACACCCTTTATAGTATTACATTTTCGGTTTCTACGTGAAAGTCCAGACATATTTCATGTATAATATCCTACACCTAAATTCAGCCATTTAGGGACAGGCTTGGCTATTGCCTAGGTAATAATTGCAAACATTTTGAAAATCTCATAAAGTAATTTAAACTAAGCTTTAACTTTTTCATATTTAGTGGAGTTAAACTGGATAAGGTTCTTTGCTCCCCATTCTATGATTTTAATGAGGTCCTCGGTTAGGGATATAGTCATTATTTTACGCCTATTATACATTGGAATGGAGTGTGCTATCGCCACCATAGCTGTGAATAGGATTGCTGGTAGAAGAAAGAAGATCATTGATGTGTACGAGTTTTGAGACTATGTCGTACCTATTTAACCTTGAATGTAATTTTCTGCATATTTTATAGCAGAGCTGGTACTGATGGAAGGGGAAATGAAGAGGAGTGATTATAGTACAATTTGGGGCGAATTGTTTTGCAAAAAGCTCAGCTTTTGCTTTAGACGTGAAGACGATTTCATAACTAGAACTTAGAGGTGGAAAGGAGTTTCTGCAGAAGAATCTTTGCTTTTTATACGTGTATTGAAGGCATTTTTGGCTTTGAGAATTATGCGTGCCTCGTTTTTAGTCTGTAGACTTTCCAAAAAAGGCTTCCTAACAAAATTAAAAAGTAAGGATTTTCTCTGGTTTGGCATTATCGCAGGATTTTGAAAAGCAAGGTTTATTTTTGGGAAGTTTTTATGAAAAATAAATAATCATAACAATATAAAAATAAATTATTAAAATCGATAAATTTGCCTTTACCCAGAACTTGCTTAGTAATACCCTAAAAAATTAAATAAATTAGAATTTTCGTAGGTTTTACGGGGTTTCTCGCTTATGAGTAGAGATAGAGAGATGCGGTTTCCGCGACTTCATGTCGCTTTTTTCTGAAACTAAAGATGCCACAAACAGATCTGCCATAATTTCTGTGCTACAGGATGATTTTGGAATCTTGTCGTTTTCAGGTTAATTTAAAAGTTATAGTAAATGTGAAAACGGGTCTTTATAGAACTTTTTTCGTAGAATCCAGTGGCGTAGTAAATTTTTTTTCAAATTTTATACTTTTTGAGATATTGACATAACTTGCCTTTTTTTAAATGGGACACCCTATACAAAGTTATTCACGCAACCAGTTCATTAAAAGTTTTTGATGATGCCATTTAGATAAAAATTTCAAATTTTGGGATTAAGGTGAGGTCAAGGGATATTTCTTTTTGAAATATTTTCATCTTCCTGTCACTTCCGGTTTAACCGGAAGTTGGTATCAACTTGCTTATTTTAAATTGAACACCCTGTATTTTATGATATTTTTGGATTCTACGGAGAATTTTAATGCTATTTTATGTAGCATGTCCTATACCTAGGTTCAAGCGTTCTTAAGATATTTGACCTTGAACCGAAAATGAGCCTTCGGGGTACCAAATTTTAAAATCTCATATTTTTGTAAGTTTTGAAGTTTTTCATATTTTGCAGACGATCGGTAAATAATCTTAGGTTTCTATTTTTTTATTGAATTTGTCTATTTTTATACAGGGTGTCCTAAATCACTATCAAATGTAGAATTTAATTTTCTATCGAACTGTATTAAGGTTCCCTATACCTATTCGTAACCATTTTCGAAATAATTGGGTTTTATAAAAATATCGCATGTATTTGCTTAAATGTTTACATCTTCCAATGGTGAGCCATGGAAAAACAATTGAGATTCAATATCCAATATGGCAGATCATTAGTATGCGTTATTTATCGAAAGCTGTCATGTCAGTGATAAACTAAATCTTCTAAATCGAAATGGAAGAATACTCAAACGCTGATATTCTCAATCTATTTTATATTCATGGAGAATGTTATAAAATTTTGGAGAGAACGTGTCGTGTGTTTAATGAACGCCACCCTGATTTGCCGCCAATGAACAAGTCAAAATTCAAGAGGATTGAAACGAACTTTTTGCGTTTTGGCAAGGTTAAAGTTACAAAAAATGTTCCGAAACCAGTGACAAATGCCGAGGATAACGTAATAAATACATTAGTTTATTTCCACGCAAACCCGCAAAGTTCAATACCGTCTGCAGAAAACGATTTGGGAATTTCTTCTTCATCTATCTAAAGAATCTTGAGCGAACATCATATGCACCCTTATTCCTTCCAAAACGTGCAAGCCTTGAGACCTGGTGATGACGTCCGACGAGTAGAATTTTGCGAATTCATGTTTTTGAAAATTCAAGAGGACCCTCAATTCCTTTCAAAAATATTTAAGACCGACGAAGCGAAATTTTCTAGAGAAGGAATAACAAATAGAAGAAACGAACATTTCTGGGCAGCAGAAAATCCGCACGCTTTACGCGAAATGCGAAAAGAGAGGTTTAGCTTCAATGTTTTCGGTATAGTATTAAATGATCAGGTGCGGTACTGTATTTATGAAAACAATTTAAACAGTGATAAGTATTTGGAAATTCTACGAGGGACGGTTTCTGAATTTATAGAAGAAATTCCTATTGGTTAGCTGCAAAATTATTGGTATCAATTAGATGGGGCACCAGCACATAATTCCGCTGCAGTTTATCTCCAATTATTTCGAATTTTTGAAGATCGCTGGATTGGTTCCAATGGCCCTTGGAGATGGCGATTTAACACCCCTAGACTTTTATTTATGGGGATTTATCAAAGGTAAAGTCTATGCTTCCCCAGTAAATAACCAACAAGATTTACTGGACAGGATACGAACAGCTTTTGCCGAATTAGAAAACGGACAAATTCAATGGGCCACAGCAACTGTACAAAGAAGAATTGAAATGTGTCTTCAAATGAACGGACAGCATATAGAACATTTGTTATAATTCAATTTTATTATTTTATTCATTTATTGTTGATTGTTAGACTGCTATAATTTTTAAGTTCACTAAAACAAGTTTAGAACAGTCTCGAACTTAGTAGATATGGTTAAAAATAATGTAAACAATTTATTACATTTTTTATAACTTTAACTTTCCGAAACGAAAAAAATTCGTTTCAATCCTCTTCAATTTTCTCTTGTTCATTGGCGATAAATGAGGATGTTTTTCATTAAAAACATGGCACGTTCTCTCTAATATTTTGTAACATTCTCCGCGAATATAAAACAGAATATCAGCTTTTGAGTGTTATTTTATTTTAATTTAAAAGTTTCAAATCAGATGTCATGTTGAATAGAAAAGCACAACAATTGTTTTTCCATGGCTTACTACGGGAAGGTGTAAGCATTTAGCAAATACATAGGTATGATAGTTTAATAAAAACCTGATTATTTCGAAAATGGTTACGAATAGGTATAGGGAACCTAATACAGTTCGATAGAAAATTAAATTTAAATTAAATTAAAATTCTACATTTGATAGTGCATAAAGTTATAGGGTGTCCCATTTAAAAAAAACGAACTTTAGCGCCTTTGAAAATGTGAATGTTTGCCGCTGAATTTAGGACACCCTGTATAAAAATAGACAAATTCATTAAAAAAAATAGAAACCTAAGACTATTTACCATCGTCTGTAAAATATGAAGATTATATCTTCAAAACTTACAAAAATATGAGATTTTTAAATTTGGTAACCCGAAGGCTCATATTTGGTTCAAGGTTAAGTATCTTAAGAACGCTTGAACCTAGGTATAGGACATGCTACATAAAATAGCATTAAAATTCTCCGTAGAATCCAAAAATATCATAAAATACAGGGTGTTCTATTTAAAATAAGCAAGTTGATACCAACTTCCGGTTAAACCGGAAGTGAAAGGAAGTTGAAAATATTTAAAAAAAAGTACCCCTTGACCTTACCTTAATCCCAAAATTTGAAATTTTTATCTAAATGGCATCATCAAAAACTTTTAATGAACGGGTTGCGTGAATAACCCTGTATATTTTTCTCTTATGATACAAGACTCAATGAACGCTTTAAAAATATATATCATAGTCTATATTTATTTTCATAAATAACGCCGAGAACAAAATCCTCGCGCTGCTATGTCATTACAGTTGTTGCCAGTCCGATCTTCTAATTAATTAAGGTTATCTATTATTGTTATTGTTGTATTGTTTATCTTTGTTTTTGTTATTGCTTTTCTTGTTATTACTGTTACATTGATTGTTGATACGGGTCAGAAACAGAAATTTGAATATTTTGTCATAACCGGTCAGTTATTTTTTATCATCGAAATATGTATTTTGGAATTTATTTTTGCGTTAATTTTGTGACAGATTTCCTGAAGGAAGACAACCCGATAAAAGAATATTTAAAAAAATCAATCAAATGTACGACAATATGGGTATGTTTGTAATCCTCGACCACAAGCTTACAACAAAAAAACGAGGAATCTGAGGTCAAAAGAAAAATGGAAAAATATGTAGGGCAGTGCAAATAATCCTAAAAAAACATAAATTCACACTAGTCCATCATTTGCACGTTGGAGACGCTGAGCGTAGATCGGAGTTTAAGCATGAAAGCAGAAGATCATAATTTTCACAACAAAATTATTTGGCCGGAGGATAATTAACATGTGTTTTCCCTAAAGAACATCAAGGAAGATTTGGCTTCAATGCTTCCTGTTTTATTTTTAGGAGAAAAATTATTTATAAAATTTTTAAAGGAAATCTAAATTCAAATAGGTATTTACAAATTCTAGAAAAAAAAATCTCGAACACTGGCCCAACTGAATCATATATTCTTCCAGCAAGACGGGGCTCCAGCCCACAGTGCAACAATTATCCTAAACTGGCTCAACCAACATTTTCTATGAAAATGGATAAGAACACATGGACCTGTTCGATGGCCACCACGTTCTCCGGACCTTTCGGTTCTAGATTTATTTCTGTGAGACTATTTAGAAAATAACATTTTTGCAAAGCAATATGACAATATAGAACAATTAAAAGCGACCACTGAAAATGCATTTGAATAATTACAGAGACAATTTTTTATACTAGAAAACGCTTTAAAAACAATACAAAAACTTTGCCAAATATGTACGACATATAACGTCAAATTGAACAATATTTGTAAATTATATTTTTTTTAGCTTTTGTTTAAGTTTATCTGTTATGTTTTTTTTTGTTACTCCCGTATTAGTAATTTTACTTTTATGATGAAAAATATGTCCTTCAATAAAAAAAAAATATGATTTTGATTTTTGCGTTACGATGATTAAATATCCATGGCCGCCTACGTAAAAAAATTTGAAAAATGCATTTTGTGCCTTTTTTATGAAAATCAATATAGATTATGATATATATTCTTAAAACGTTCAATGAGCCTGATATCAAAAGAGAAAATATAAGATAAAAGAAGTCAGGTTATGTCAATATCTATTATGGAAAAAATCTGAGTACGCCACTGGATTCTGCGACAAAAGTTTTATAAAGACCCGTTTTCACATTCACAATAACCTTTAAAATAACCAAAATAGGGGGGAGGCTAAAAATGACAAATTCTCAAAATCACCCTGTAGCACAGAAACTATGACGGTTAGTTAAAATCTGTTTATGACATCTTTAGTTTCAGGAAAAAGTAACACGGTGCGCGAAAACCGCTAAATCTCTACTCATTAACGAAAAACCCCGTAAAACCTACGAAAATGGGACACCCTGTATATATAAAATATGTTATGGGTATAGTTCTGCGAATGAATCTTGGGCTGCGACATCTGAAGGGACCGGACAGTAAAAAGCATAAAAACAAAAAGCTTTTTGTGTTGTACTCGATATATTCATCGGTTTATTCGATTCGTCGGAACCTTTAATATTTGCAATGCATTTTTTTTGCTCGCACAGTTCCTCTACCCCACGACTTGTGCACCAGAGTTTACGTAGTGGAATTCTCTGGGAGGCAAGTTCCGGCTTAATGCGAATTTACCTTTTTCTTTTGTTGTTTTTCCTTAGAGGCAAAATAAAATGCTAACACTGTACAAAAAAATAGTGATGCCGCGAGACGAGACAAAATTTGCACTTTCGTCTCGTCTTGACCTAATCTCGTCTCGTCACCATTTAATCTCCACACTCGCGATGCGATTCTCGTCTTGTTTCGACTTTTAGTAAAAGAAATCCACACCTAAATATATAAGTCTTTCTATTTGCATCAAAAGATATTATTGCATTATTATTTGCACTTCTCTTGTATTTACCTTAGTTTAATATACCAGTGATTTGAACCACCCCCAAAGACAAAAATCCAAAAGATTAAGGTCTGGCGATCTAGGTGGCCAAGTATACGGACCACCCCAACCAACTCATTGGTTTGTAAAGTGCTGGTTTGAAAAATCTCTCACAAGTAAACTGTAGTGTGCAAGGGCTCAATCACGCTGCAAATACGTGTTTTGTCTTACATTAAAGGGAACATATTCCAATAGATTTATTTCCCAAGTGATTTTCAAGAAAGCCTAAATATATTTTTCCTGTAATACTACCGTTGATTATAAACGGACCAATTAAATGACCATTTAACATTCCACACCACACATTCATGCTAAATTTATGTTGGAAATTATGTTCCATCGTAGAGTAAGGATTCCCATAGAACCACCAGTGTTCAGTGTGAAGAACACCATCACGCGTGAACTGCTCTTCATTAGTGAATAAAACATACCTATACAACCTTCGATCCTCATTAATCCAATTACAGAATTGCAGTCTTAACTCAAAATCGCCCTCCTGCAAATGCTGAACCCGTTGTAAACGAAATGGGTATAAACAATTAATGTGAAGATTTCTCCAAGCAGACGATTGTGTAATTTGATCTGCAATTCGCCTAGTGCTTATGCTTGGATAATTTTCGACGGCACTGAGTATAGCCTCTTCTAGTTCAACGTCCGGTCCCGATTCTCTTTCAGATACAATTTTCACAGCTGGAAACATCCCAGATTCTCCAGCAGTAGTGAAAACTTTTTGAAAAACTTTTCTATCTGGTACCCTTTTATCTGAAAAGCGACGCTGGTACTCTGCGACTGCAGGAATTGAGACCCCATTGCAGAAGCCATAGACGAATATCAAATCTGCATATTCACGATGCGAGAATTTCGCAGGCATAATGGCATACTTAGATCTAATGGTAATAAAATTTGACATTGACAAAATTTGACCTTACTAATAACTGACGTTACTGTAGCTAAGTAACAGAAAAAAAGATGGCAACGCCAACCAGTAGTTGTTCTGCCAGGCAAGGCACACTTTCCCAATACATGCATACTTTATGTGCATTTGTGCAATCACATGCGCCGAAACTTGTTTTAAATCCAAATATCTCGAAAACGGTTGCTCCTATTAACTTTTAACAGGTATACCTTTCATTTATTTAACTCAAAATTGTAATATAAGCCTGTACCGAAAAGTTGTGATTGTTCGAAGGGGTAGAAAGACATGTAGGTAGCGCCCCTTACAAGTAAGAGCTATGCGAATTCGTCATACCAAAAAACCCCCGGATAAAAATGTTTGCATCTTAAGAACGAAGGCCTTGCGGACACATATTTATATAGACTTTTATGTTTATTTTTTGACCCTGGATACGTACCTGAACATATTTATTTAACCTTAAACCTGATATGTTATAGTCAAAGTCTAGACGAGATGAGATGAAGACTTAGCCACGTCTCGTCACTCTACATCTCTACGAAAATACAATAGGCAATCTAATAAATTATCATAAGCTCAACTGTTCGATTTCTTATAATTATAGTGACATTTTTAGGAACTTCTGCCCTTTTACTCGTGTACAAAATACCTGCAGTTGGAGAAAGAGCTCTGGAAAAAACCAGAAATGATGAAACACCTTCAGAAGTATGAAACAGCGTTTCAGCTTTTGACCAGTAAATGTAACAGAAATATGACCGTTTATGAAGCTTTTGCTTTATATACTGGATTTAAAATTCAGGTAAGAACATTAGTAATCAATTTTGAATAAAAATTTCGAAGTTCCATTTAAAAAATAATGTAAAAAGAACATCATATAAAGGGTGTCCCGTTTTCGTTGTTTTTATGGGGTATCTCTTTTATTAGTGAAGATAGAGGGTTCCGGTTTTCGCGACATGGTGCTACTTTTTTGTGAAACGAAAGATGACCCAAACAAAATTTTTATAGCTCCCTTCGTTTTTAAGAGACAGTGTTAAATTGAAAATATTGCATTTTTTGCCCCCCCTCGTATTTCGGTTGTTGTTTAACTTATCGAAAAGGTAAAAACTGGCTCTGATACAGTTTTGTCACGTAGAAACCAGTGGCGTAGTCAGATTTTTTTATGTGAGCTGTCATTTTTGAGATATAACACAATTTATAACATTTTAAATGGGACACCCTGTATATTTTTATTTTATATTAGTAAGCTACAATAAGCTTCTCGAAAATATATAAATCGCCCAGTAATTTGCATTTTTTTAGAGATAAACTCAGTTATTGATAGTAGGCTGGGATTGTTTAAACAAAACAAAAGAAAATTGTTATTATATTAAATAAATTACTTGTCAAAAACCTCTGGTTCGTTTTGAAGCTAGATTAGATAACCGCAACAATTATTTTAAATTTTATAATAAAAAATGGCTAGCAACCAAACGTTTTCTAATGAAGAAAAATATGACATGTTGCTCTACTTTGTGTTTTCTAACTGTTTTAGGAATAATAACTGCATTTTGTTTGCTGACGACTTGAAATTCTTTAGCTCTAATACGATCCAATTCCGCGCTACAATCGGATTTGGACCGCTTTGTCAAATGGTGCGAGTTAAACTGTCTTTCCCTTAATGTTGCCAAGTGTACGTTCATTCGCTTTACACTTAACCCCATTCCAAATACTTACAAAATTGATGACACAACTCTTGGAATTTCCTCTTGTGTGAACGATTTGGGCGTCATATTCGACAGCAGTCTATCTTTTAACCAACACATAGACTCAATTGTATGTAAAGCTTTTAGAATGCTGAGATTCATTAAAAGACATTCTCGGCATTTCAGCGATACTAACGTCATCGTAATCCTATACAACTGCTTTGTTAGAAGCTTACTCGAATATTGTTCAGTAATTTGGCAGCCCCCTTATGCATGCGACATAGATAGGATCGAAAGAGTACAACGTAAATTTGTAAAATACTTATTATTTAAATTTCATTTTTCTTATCAAAATGTCTCCTATGAAACAAGACTACTACTGTGCGGTATGCAAAGTTTAGCCCAGAGACGCAAACAAGCCCTACTCCTATTTGTGTTCAAGTTGCTTAATGGTATGATCCACTGTGAGCACCTACTGGGTCAGGTGAACTTCTTGGTTTCAGCCCGACGCCGACGTACTCGTCACACTTCCCTTTTCCTTGTAAAGAGGCACAGGACTAACTACGGTCAAAACTCACTTATTGATCGCCTTTGCGTAAATTATAACACATTTTTCTCCCACTGTGATATATTTAGCATTAGCCTTCACACCCTCAAAAGATTCCTTAGATTCGGCGCTATTTAATTGTTTAAAGGTTCGTGTTTCATTCATTTTTGAATTTTATTGTTTATGGCAAGATACCATTGTATTTTTAAGTTTTGTATTTTATATCTTGTACTATTTAGAGATTTATCTATGTAGTGTATGTATGACCAAGTCAATAAACAAATAAAGTAAATAAAGAAGTTAACGAGGCTGCGGAACTATATTTATTAAGGTATGCTTAGCATTCGTCGTATTTTATAATAAATCCTTTTTTATGAAGCTGCTGGCATTTTAAACGTAGGTATCCAGAACGAAGACAACCCTGTGATATTACATTTCTTAGAATGAAAAGAAATCTAGTTGATTTC
This sequence comes from Kuschelorhynchus macadamiae, assembly GCA_030620095.1. Lineage (NCBI taxonomy): Eukaryota > Metazoa > Arthropoda > Insecta > Coleoptera > Curculionidae > Kuschelorhynchus > Kuschelorhynchus macadamiae. Next base: position 5,801 of record JAUTXW010004449.1, on the reverse strand, counting down.
GGATCTTTCAATAAGTCGCGAAGCAAAACCTATAACAAGGAAAACGAGGAAGACGTAGTTAATATTCTGGCATCCACTGACGTAAATCCTTCAAGTTCTTGCAGAAAAATCCATCAAAATTTTGGGGTTCCAAAAAGCCGGCAAGCAAAAAATTTTAAGGAAACAAGGTTATAAACCATTTAAATTAAGATTGGTGCACACAACCCTTACATCCGGGCGACGCGTAACTGGTATCTACAAAACGCGATAATGACCCTGACTTTATAGACAAGTAATATGGTTCGATGAGGCATATATAAGTAGCGCCGGAGTATTAAATAGGCATAATTCTAGATACTGGTCGCAAGAAAACCAGCATCGAATATTTCCTCGCGAACGACAGGGTAGGTTTGGGTTTAATATTTCTTGTTTCATAGTGTTCAAAAATAATGTATCGTATATACCAAGGATGCTTAGATACAGATCGGTATTTCAAAATACTGGAACTTATTCTATCGGAATTACTCGATGATCTGCCTTTGGTCTATTTACGCGACATATATTTTCAGCAGGACGGAGCAACTGCTCATAATTCTGGAAAATAATTTTCTTGGAAAATGGAGAGGGACCAATGGTTCTGTAAAATGACCGGCGAGATCGCTAGGTCTCTCGCTTTTGGATAAGTTCCGGTGAGATAGAAAACAAAATATATAGGACAAGACATGACACCTTAGCCGATTAGATAAACTCCACAAGAAGGGCAATCAATGCGACAACGACCGGTTAGTATTTTTAATGCCTTAAGAAGAATACATGGAAAAGGACATCATTTCGAGCAATATCTTTAGGATGTAGATTTACATTTCTGTTTATTTTAGTAACCTTTAGAAACTTACCTATTTGTAATGTAATTCGATTCTTCGATCATTTTTTGCAAATTCGTCAATAACGTCATCAGAAAAACGTCGATGCTCCGACATATTTTGGAGAAGTTTATTTTCAATGGACAACAGCGATGTATGCGAAAGTCTCTCCTGCACCGTTTTTTCGACACTTCGGTGTAGACATCTTCCAACTCCTTGCCTTTTAAAAATTGCATTAGTTCCTTAGCATTATTTTTTGCGCTAATGTCATCAGTTTCGTAAATCACTTTTAGTTCAGATTGCAGTAACACTCGGTCGAAGAACTGGCCATAATGAAGATGAAGAGATTTAAACGCGAAGTTTTTCCTTTAAATGCATCAAAATTGCAGAGCTCGAGGAATTTAAAATCATTTAAACCGTTAAATCTATAGTTTATTTGTTGCTGAATTTGATCGATTATTTCATAAAAGAGCCGTCTGTCTGTTTGAACATCTCCCACCTTGTCTGTTCGAAGACGCTTGGCTTGTGGCTCTACATTTAACGTCATCGTTTTCTCCCAAAATAGGTCAAAGTCATCTCTTTTTTGGCTTAACATGAACTTAAAATCATCCACTTTTTTTAGGCAAAAAGCAATATCATTTGTTTTAGTTTGTAATATATTAGAAACATTGTCCAAGAATGGAAATATTTCTGAAAATATGTTCAACAAATAATTCAAATTAAAATCTCGTTTCAAACAGTCCAAAAACCCCCTCGAACTATTTATTGCTTATGAGTTCCACGTTTCATTATTTTCTAGTATATTCTCAAATAGTTCAATCAGTGATTCACGATTTTCAGATACTGTTAACACAAGTCTTCCATTATAGTTCTACCTAGTAGGAGCTACTTTGGGCAATCGTTTGTGGACAATGGAGTCCAAAGCTTGTGTACGTTTTGTTGACTTAGAAAAAGAAGCAGCCATGCTTAAAGTAACGAAAAATACTTTACACTCTTTAATGTGATTGATGGACTGGGATAAAACTAAATTTAATTTATGAGCAAAACAATGGACAAACACAGCACTTAGGAAAGTTTCTTGAACTTTAGCTTGCAGACCCCCTAATTGTCCTGCCATTACTGCAGCTCCATCATAGCTTTGAGCAACTAATTTTTTTCTCTCCATTAATTTCTTTAGTAACGTTATAAACTACGAGTATATAATGCATCTGCTGTACGATTTTCGGACACATTCTTAAAACCTAAAAATCGCTCTTGTTTTAACGTAGCGTATTACTATAGATAATTGGCTAAAATTAGTACATCCGTTGTTTCGTCCAGAACAGTAGCAATGAACCGCGCCTCGCCAATCTCCTGCTTAATTCTTTTTAGAATAATGGTTGCAACAGCGGAAATTAAATCATTCTGGATTCGATTCCACGTTCCGCGAAAAACGTCAGACTCTATAAATGATTTTTTAAGCAATCATCATATTTAGCCATTAAACTAAGTAAATCTTGAAAATTTCCTCTATTTTAAGAAAAAAAAGTCTTCTTAATATTACTGCTATTTTTATCGACTAGTTCATTGTGTTGGCGGTGACTAATTTCCAACTGTTTATTAAGAGAGTGTTCAATTCTGGTTTTGCCGAAGACTTTTCTTTTATGATGGTCTGTAAATGCCCTTTGGATATAATGTGTCTTTTTACAGCTTTATGAAAATTGTTTAAATGGAAAACCAGTTTTTTCCAGACCCTTTAATTTTGAAAGAGTAAACATGGCCAACAAAATAATTTACTTTTATTTTCACACCCTTTAGCCATTTAAATTGTTCGTATTGTTTTTTTGATAAAATGTCTGATCCATGCCATTTTTGTGGTTAAATTTTTTATAGGCGGTTTTGCCCTTCCTTTGAAATTATTTGAAGCTTATCAGCGAAGTTTAATGTTGAAAATCCCTTTATTATTAAGACACACATCACACGCTCACACACACTCTTCTTACTAAATTCTCCAACATTTTCAACGTTATTACCGACAGCCGAAGTTGACGGTATTTGCATATCCACGTCCGTATTATTGTTTTCCATATCACACCATGCACGACGCGACATACGTATCACACGACACACGGATAGCCGTTCAAACAAAGCCTATTCCAACGATAGACTTCCGCCCCCACTTAAAGCAGGCGACTGAAATGAATGAAATGTGGCTCGATTCACAGGAAATCAAGCGTATAGGACTTGGCTGCAGAGAAGGTAGCGGCCCGCATAGGTTCTATTCGATATTCTATTGTGGCTGGGTCGAAGTCAAGGCCGCATTTATTATGTGCTTGATAATTAAGATAATATTTTAGCATTTTTAATATAAACTAAATTAATGGTTTCCTATTTCAAAAATTTTAGAAGATGTTTTATAATTTTTTTTGGGGAAGCGCCAAAATCGACATCATTTTGAGCAATATCTTTAGGGTATAAATTTAGTTTTCTGTTTATTTTAGTGATCTTTAGTGGAAGGATTAGTTTTTGTTGATGTTGTTGTTGTTGTTAGTTGATGTTTAGAAGTTATTATTAACATGTTCATTTTATTGACAGGATTGACGGATTCACGGGTTTAGCAGCGAAAAAACAGGTTAATAATAATTCTTTTATTATAAAACCGAGTTTTCGGTCCGATTTTGAACCTTCTTCAAGGCAACCGGTTAAAATTATAACAATATAATAAACAATGCTATGATGGTTATTACAAATCTACTTTACATTTTACATTATAACTGCTAAAATTTGAACATTTCTTGTAAAATAATATAAAATAAGGATATACAAGGTAATAATTTATTGTAGAATTTCCAAAAAAAAGTTCTTCTTACTAATATACCTGAAAAATTCATTCAAAAATTATTTCTAAAAAAATGCAAATTATTGGGAATTAGAATAGACATTAATATTTTCGAGAAGCTTATTGTACACTGAATATATATATATTATATCTCAAAAACGACAGCTCACCTAAAAAAAATCTGACTACGCCACTGATCTGGATTTTATGTGAAAAACTGTATCAAAGCCATATTTTACCTTTTCGATAAGTTAAACAACAACCGAAATACGAAGGGGGCCCAAAAACGCAATATTTTCAATTTCACACTGTATCTTAAAAACGAAGGGGGCTATTAAAATTTAGTTTGGGTCATCTTTCGTTTCACAAAAAGCAACATGTCGCGAAAACTGCCACTCCGCGACCCTCTATCTTCACCAATAAGATTGATACCCTATAAAAACAACGAAAACGAGACACCCTGTGCAGTTTGAACGTTATGGTGAAAAGTTGCTAATATATAATTAATGTTTTACCAACCGTTATCTTTTTTTTTGAACTGGCAAAAAGTAATAAAAATTCTTTTGTCAGTTTAAATACCACAAAGACCAAAAGCCTACATAGGCTATTTTTTCTGTAGAATTCAAAAATTGCAGCCAAAAAATATTTGAACCAAAACAGGAAATAAACTGTTGTCCGACGATATAATATTCGAGTGAAATTAGACTCATGGCTTCCATTAATTCGTAAAAAGCTGGAAATGATTTTATTTCAGTTTGGCAATCCCAAATAAAAGTAATATGAGTTTGCGACGCTTTCTGATGTGAGATAAACTTTTGGGAGCCAATAAACTGCGAAATGTTGGCACTTTTTTGCAGTTTTTGGCTTATAAGATCTAAGGAGTGCATCTAACAGAAAATTTCACTCACCAAAATTAAAGAACATTAAATTCTGCGACGAATGACCTTGACTTTACGATTAATAATTTCAGTTCAGGGGTATGGTCATAATCAGCAGTCAAAGATGAGCAAATTTTCCCTTTTCTACTGAAAAAAGCTCATTTTCAAACGTCTGTGACCCAACAACTGCTATTCCACATGAAAAGTGTAAAATATGAATATGAAAGTTCTAGAAGAGTCTAACCTTTTTCAGTTGAAAGGCCAAAAATCCATTTCACATTGTCCGAAGGGCCACAATGCTCCACGTTACTTTACCACAATATCAATAAAAGAAAAAAACATATAATTTCAAAGTGCAATAATCTATATCGGTTGAAAAGTTCAATCAATTAATGCGATTTATGACATTGTTTATTTTTGACAAGTGTGTCGATATTTGGTTTTATTTTTATAGTTGCAACCCGCAAACTTTCTTCAAGACGTGCGTCTGTAACTCTCGACCTTTTTTTCAGACTTCACATTCTTCATACGAGGAAACAGCTGCTCGCATACAGATGTGACATATTTTGAATAAAAATCAAGAAGACTTCGTCGAACTTGTCTTTCAGTTTCGAATTACACTGCAAATCGATAAGCTCCATCAGGCAATTTTTCTTGGCATGTCCTCAACGGATACATTCAATGGTCGGGCAAAGAAATTGAAGAAATTTTCATTATCTCTGAAGTCAGAAAACCTTTGGAACTCTTTTTTGAGTAAATCTAGTGCTCCGACATATTTATCCACATCTTTCCATTCGCAACTCCAGTTTAGGAAAGTGCGCAACTCCAGTTTAGGAAAGTGCGTAAACTCTTTTTTCAACAACTGATTTTTCTATAAATCCAGTTTAGACTCAAATGCCTTCACAGTGTCAAGTAGGTTGTTGATGATTTCTTCCTTGTAGTTTGGTGTTCAACTCATTCAGGTGCAGCGTGATGTCAATGAGAAATCCAAAGCCACGCAGCCAGTGGGTCAGTAAATTGAGGAAGTGCTTTCACTTTGGTTTCCATGAAGGGGGCGATTTCCTCCTTGAGTTCAAAAACGCATTGTAGTACTTCCTCTGCTCAGCCGAATTAAACATGCAAAAAATATGTCACATCACCATACTCGGCATTCATTTCGCAAAAAATCTAGAATCTCTGTAGTTGAGGCCGCGCGATTTTAATGAAGACCACAGTTTTTACGACCACTTTCATCACCTCATCAATATATGTGCGGATTATGTA
>JAUTXW010004448.1:0-79559 GCA_030620095.1 Kuschelorhynchus macadamiae | reverse complement strand
TATATATTTATGTATATATATATATATATATATATATATATATATATATATATATTGACCACCCTAAAAAGTTAATCATGAGCCGCCACTGCTCATTAAACTAAACTTGCTTTGCTTGCAGATATAGTTTCGTCAAATCTAGTCTGATGAGTTGTTTGCTAGCCGATCTGCACGTTGAACTGTTTTTGTACTATTTTTGGACATATTCAAGGTATTCATCAAAGACAATGGTGGTATTTTCATTAAAATTGTAGATGTAATCTATATATCATTTTATCATAGTTGCGAAGGTTTCTCTTTGTTATCAGTGTATTAGGAAACCTTTAATAATGATGTAAACGTCAGCCTCATGTATCTTACTTGCTCATCAAGGAATCATAAAGGTAAATCCTTCATATTTAACATATCATCCAAGTATTTTATTGCTTCAAAAGTGTAACCATTTCAAAGGACTGTACCCAAAGTTTGAATGAACACTTAAATTTCGAATTTCTCTTAGCTGAGCGTATTTTCCATCTTTCCATTTCATACTTCACTCTTTAACCTTTTAGTTTCTTTTATTTCACGACTAGCGTTGTCAGATATTTTTCTGTTTGTAGAAAAATTGTGCGATTAATTCTTATCAAAACATGCTCAACTGACTGGCTTATAACAAGAAATTATTCAACTCAGGTGCAAATGTTACCTCTAGTCATTTACTTTTCGGTAGCTTTGATCCTTGTAAAAGGATCTCCGCGCTGTCTAAAATAAGAAATGTCATGTGAAACATAGTTTTTAATTTGAATAATTGCTTCATCATTAGCACTACCATATGGTTCATAAAGTAGTGTAGCACAAATTGGAGCGAAAGTTATGAGATTTCGTGCTGTGAATAATATAGTAACGAATGGGCTAGTTATATAGTCATAGACAGTTGTGTCAGGTATTGTGAAGTTGTTGGAATATATTTAAATTATTAAATATATACAGATGACGCATTAAAGAACACAGAAAAATGATTTATGATCAATTGAAATGAAATGAAATAAAATGAGATTTATTCTTAGTTTATTTTTTGCTATTTGAACAAACATTACACTTTATAATAAACGAAGATACAGTAAATTGTAAAATCATAATGTTAACCATGATATAAGTAATATAATCATTACACATTAAAAACAGCCCTTTCCATTACTATCAATATTGAATTGAATAAAAAATGAATATTTCTGTAATATATTATCACACAAAAAGAAGAAAAAAAAATGTTAAAATTATGTGCGGTAACTTTTCTTAGACCTATTCATAAAAAACTTTTACATTTGGCGAGTCTCGGATCTCTGGTGCTAAACTATTGTAAAGTCTTAACCCATTACTAAAAATGCATTTTTGCATATATGTTGTTCTAGCAAACTGGATATCGAGGTCACCCCTAGATCTAACTTCGTGCGAGAGTCTTTCAGACCTTTGTGTTACAAATTCTTGAAGATATGCAGGCAATAATTTATGAATTACTTTATAAATAAAGAGAACATTAGACCCCTCAATAATCCGCGAAACAGGCAGCCAACCAAGAGATCCAAGCATCGCACGAATTGGGGTATATCGACCACAAGATAAAATTGAACGCATGGCCTTATTTTGTAACAATTGAAGTCTTTGAATATCACTGTCTCTACAAGATATCAATAATGAATTACAATAACTAAAATGCGGATAAAATATTGTATTAAATACAAGAAGCCTACTCCAGTGGCTGAGATTACGAGAGATTCTTCTAAAAAATCCCAATTTTTTACCAATTTTTTTTACATACGAAATCGACATGCAGTGAAAAATTAAGCCATGAGTCCAATACTACCCCTAAGTACTTTATTTGATTTGTATTTTCAATTCGATCATTGTGGATACAAATATTATATTTTTTTTCTAAAAATTGTTTACAATTTTGTTTAGAACCAAAAACCATATACTTTGTTTTGCTTACATTTAATTTCAATTTGTTAACGCACAACCAGTTATAAAGTAAATTTAGTTCATAGTTCATTTTATCAACGAGTTCATCATAATTCTTACCTGACACAGACAACAAAGTGTCATCCGCAAACAGATTTACAAAAGACTTTTTTAAAACTTTATCAATGTCATTGATGTAGAGTATAAACAACAGCGGCCCGAGTACGCTACCTTGAGGCACACCTATACAACTCTCTACCTTGCTGGAGAGTACACCGTTTATTTTAGTCACATGCGATCGATCACTAAGATAGTCTATACACCATTGTAGAACACAATCTCTTATTCCATAAGTCATTAGTTTTTTAATAAGTCGGTCCCTGTCTATTGTCTCAAAAGCTCGCTGCAGATCGATAAACACACTAAGTACAATATTTCTATCGTGTATATCAGAACGCCACTTAGAACACACATACTGCAAAGCTGTTTCACACGAATGCTTTTCACGAAATCCCGATTGGCCTTTATAAAGTATATTGTTTTTTTCTAAAAACTCTCGTAGCTGATCACATACAATAGTCTCTAAGATTTTGTCTATTACCGATAACAAATTAATTGGTCTATATTCGGCTGTTTTACTTGGACGTGATACTTTAGGAATGGGCACTATAACACTTATCTTGACATCTTTAGGGATTTTTCCGGTTGCTAGAGATGTATTAATCAGATGTAACAGAGGGTATCCAATCACACAGAACGCAGACTTCACAAATTTTACGTTACAGACAGTATCAGATGTAGATCTGTTTTTTAGCTTCATAACAATATGCTTTAGCTCAGCAATACTTAATTTTCGAAAGCTTCCAAATTTTCCAGATCGTGGAAAGTTGGTTTCTGTAAACATTGGTGTTACAATAGGTATATTAGCAGCGATGTCAATGATACTTTTTGAATAAAATTTATTAAATTTTTCGTCAACTCCACCTGTAACATCTACAAATTCAAGATTGTTAAAATCAGCCAATGAGCCCCTATCTTTTTTACTAATAAGTTGTTTTAATGTTCTCCACATTTTTTTGCTGTCCCCTTTACATCGATCTATATTTTTCTCATAGTGTTTTTTCTTTTCAATTCTAGATACTCTTACCAATTTATTCCTTTTTAATTTATAAGAATCCCAATCTGAATTAAGCTTAGTGATTCTAAATTTTTTGTAGGTAATATCCCTATCTTTCTGCGCTTGAAGTACTAATGAATTCATCCATGGTGTATCATAGTATTTTATTTTCTTCAATGGTGTAATATTATCTACTACATCCGTAATGTTACTTATAAGTTCCCTGTATAAAACATCAACATCTGTAGAGTCGTAATTCCAAGATTTACCAAACAATTCAAGTACTATTTTATCCATATTGTCCGAATTCAAATTGCGCTTGCTTATAAACTCATATTTTTTACCTATAGAAGGTGTTTCCAAATAACATCCAATGGTCATATGATCCGAAATTTGCGGAAACTCCCTTGACGCTTCCAGTAAATCAAAATCATTGGAGAAAATCAGATCGATTAATGAAGCTGATACGTTTGTCACTCTTGTACACTCTCGGACAATCTGTGTGAAAATTGATCGACATTTAATTAGAACGTACGCAACAATATTTCATTCTGTGTTATAAGAAGTGTGATTTAAGTCTATTTGTTTAGAAAGATAACATAAAAAAGCATGCTCTCATTGGATTGCAGTTATATGGATCACAATACAGAGTTGAGATCCATTTATGACGTATTTTATTTGGATGGGTCATATATGCGGAGTATCATTTGTCTTGGATACATACCTAAGACATTTGTACGTCGTCTAAAAAAAATTCTATATTAAAAACAAAGAATTATAACCCAAGTTTACTACTTGTTTTTATTTTTTTTTAGTTTTTATTCCATTATTTTTCTATTATCTTATTGTATTGTATTTTAATTAATTTAAATAAATCGTGACTTTTTCATTAAATAGAAATTTTATTAGTATCTGTAAAGACAAAATCTTAATTAAGAGAACAAACGGTGTGAAGAATAAAACATGTTTTAAGAGGCGACCTTATTGGAACGTCGTATAATAGCTGTTAAGATGAGGGTCTTTTTTTTTAGCAAATACTTCCCAGTAAGTAACAATAGAACACAAGGCTCTTTTTAGGTATCTATACATAATTAAAAATAAAACGTGACATTGCAATTCAACCTTTCCCTATATTATATTTTTTGGCTTTTTCTTTCCAACTCATAATTCAAATTCAAACTTCAGATGTCGTGATATACATTTCTAGCTCCGAGCATAATAAAATAATGCTCTACCACTCTACAAGACATGCTATAAACTTTTTGCTCAATCTAAATCCTTCACTTTACTTTTTAGTCGGGTCTAAACCCACTAAGGCTAAGAATTTTCCGGGATCGTAGTAAATTGGAGCACTATCACGGTCAGCAGTGGAAATTCTGAGAAGGCGTTCTACTTTGACTAATGGCATTCTCGGTATGATATCCGCCCCAAACATATTTTATGTTCCGTGAACTCAACTTTTTTTTTGAAGACTTTATCTCGCGTGTAAAACGGAAATGTGCCCTCGAAAGGAATTCCATTGGGTCATTTGTAATCAATGAACCGAACCCAAGTTAATGTTTTATAGATGGTTTAAGTTATCCCCTGTAAATTCTGCATCGTTGTTTTTTACATTCTGTATAATTTACTGCATTTTATGAAGCACTGAATAGAGTTTTACGTTTGATTAACGTAAAGTGCAAATATTCCTTTTTAATCCGCTGTGTACTAAAATAATAATAATAATAGTAAAAATAGGATATAGGAAATATCGCAGAGTGCTACTTGTTTGTTTATTTGTAACAAAATGTCCTTAATTTTTTTTAGTGTACCATAATAATTAATAAATGAAGGTGAATGAATTCTATCTCGATGCCTTAATTTTATTACTTGTTTGTTTATTTGTGACAAAATTTCCTTAATTTTTTTAATGCAACATAATAATTAATAAATGAAGGTGAATGAATTCTGATGCTTTAATTTTACTACATATGGCTTTGCAATTAAGAACAATTATGGTCGTATACCGAAAGAAAAAATTGGGATGGCCACCAACTTTTCATTTTTTTACAATAGTGAAATTAAAAACAGAAAATCCATGTAAGATAACTCAGAAATAATGGAATAAAATCATGGACTGCATTTTTTAATTTTTACTTAGAGCAAGAGAAAAAATCGGTAAATAACCTAGACCTGGAATTTCCCTCGTATTATTTTTTTTACGATTATTGAAGGGTGACTTGTTTGGTTCCGCATATAGCCATTTAGTAACACATATACATATAGTGTCTTTTCAAACGGTTTTATTGGGCGCTATTTTGACAGGTTCAGTTCCTTAGTGTGTAGTAATTAGTATTCACTCCCTTTTTCACACAAAAAATATTTAGGGGGATAAGTTTCAAATCTTTAAAACAAATAAACATGGCAACGCTGTATAAAATTTAATAATAAAACATACAGTTTCTGATTATTTAGAAGTTATTGTTTTTTGATTATAGATATACCCTGGTCGGAATATCCATTTTAAAAAATGACGGATAATAAAAACAAAACAGTGCTGCAACGAATGGTATGTTAATATGTTATTCATCTTAAATATATATATATATATATATATATATATATATATATATATATATATATATATATATATATATATATATATATATATATATATATATATATATATATATATATATATATATATATATATATATATATATATATATATATATATATATATATATATATATATATATATATATATATATATATATATATATATATATATACAGGGTGAGCCATTAAGGATAACTCGATAACTGTTATCATACAATCACGGGGAAAAATTTATTATTAGAAAGATGACTGTTGGGGGGCGTAACAGCAACTCAAAAATGGAAATGTCGATTTTCTCTTGAATTTTCCTAATTAGTGTTTATCGAAAATATAAGCATTGTATTATTCACGCAATTATGCAACTTTTTGCTATTTATAATGTTTTTTTATTTTCAATAATAAAGTGGGGGGATGGTTAAACTTTTTTTCTTTCAAACATCTATATCGCTGTTTTGGATGAACCAATTACATTGAACTTGGTGTTAAAAAAAAGAACATTTTTGCTCTTCACTTAGAGTTATTAACTGTGCCGTAATGAATCTAGTTTTTTCAATTTTTCAAGTAATACGGATTTTCTCAAAAAAATCATATGTTATGATATGTCTACTTTTTTGTCATAAATAAATTTAAAATTATAAAAGGTATCGAATAGTGATATAAAAAATCCAGGTCCGTATTTAAATTAAAAAAGTTGTGAATGGTCGCTCGAATCCGAAACGTCGGATTGAAAAACTAACCTCATTAATTTGTAGAGAAGAGAAACTGACAATGATGAAGTGAAAATTATTTTCGTCTGTCATTTTAACTAAGCCTACAATTATAAAAAACCATAAAAGTTAATTTTTGTGTTGCTGTTACGCCCCATATATATATATATATATATATATATATATATTTATATATATATATATATATATATATATATATATATATATATTTTATTGGTTTAATTTTTCTTTGACCAGTTTGAGTATATATTTTTATTTCAATTTTCTTGATTTAAGGTCAATTTAAAAACTTTACACATATTATTTTTTTAATCATATATTTGCCCATAAACATGATGTAGTCAGATAACGTTTCGACCGCACTTCGGTCTTTTTCAAATCTAGAAATGGAGAAGGGCGTAGAATTTTAATTTAGTATTTTTACATTTAATATTTTATCTTGTTAGGAAAAGGAAAGTACATTTATTTTTAATTTTATAAAAATGGAAAGTGAATATTTTCCTTCTTACCTCAATACGTAGAATTATTCAAAACGGCACAAGATGTCACATTTCCACATATATACATACACATCGATACAATTAAAATACACATATTATGTTAAAACCTTAAGACATCACAGTGGTTATTCCAGTATTGAAATATAAAATTTACTCAGGTTATTGACGTCCTTCTGATCGTTGATAGCATTTTTGCTTTTTTGTATTTTGACCATCTCAAAAAATTCTCTTTTTTTGGTTTGCGGTTCGGATTTTAATATTTTGGTGTTACTATAATCAAAGGTATGTTTTTTTGAATTTTCATGATTTGTTAGAGCCGTCGCGTATTTTTTGTCATACTTGTGACCCTTCAGTCGGTTTTCCAAGTATTGGCTAGTTTGGCCTATGTACACACTGTTGCAATCTTTGCAGGGTATTTCATAAATAACATTACTTTTTTTGTTTTTTGGGATTTTGGATTTTAATCTGGAAAAATTATTTGATAGTAGATTGGAAGCCTTGTGACAAGTTTGAATATTATATTGTTTAAATAATTTTTGAAGTGGTTGGGATAAGCCGTTTATAAAGGGTAAAGATATAAATTTTTTTGTGTTTGAAGTCTGATTATTTTTTGTGTCGTTCGAGTTATAAAATTTGTGGATTCTACTTTTAATGGTTTTATTTATAAGCTGTTCGGGATAATTATTTATTTTTAGAGCATTTCTGGCTTTTTCTAAGGCTTGTTTCCGGTATTCAGGATCTGAGAGCATGATGGCGCGATCTGCTAAACCTACAATTACGGATTTTTTTTGGGAATTTGGGTCGTTCGATTTATAGTTTAAGTATCTAGAAGACCAAGTAGATTTTGTGTACCATTCAGTTTTCATATTTTCGCCTATATGGTGTATTGTTAAATCTAAAAAGTTGATTCTGTTATTTTTTTCGACTTCAATTGTAAGTTGTAAGCTTTTATGAAATTCGTTAAATGTAGTTAAAATATTATTTACTTGATTTGCTGGTATTGTAGTAATGCCATCATCAACATAACGGTAAAAAAATGGTATGTCAAAGTTTAGATTTTTTAAGACTTTTGTTTCCAGGTCTTCCATGACTATTTGTGCTACAACGCTTGATATGGAGGCACCCATTGCGCATCCCTCTGTTTGTTGATATAACTGATCTTCATATAAAAAATATGTGGAGTTAAGGGTTAATTCAACTGCTTTGATAAATTCCTCTTGTGGTATATCTGTATATTTTTTTATTTCTGACCACTTTTCATTTATTACTTTTATTGCAAGTGGTATGGGTACGTTAGTATATAAGGATATCACGTCTAACGAGATTAGCAGATAGTTTTTTGGAATTTTTATATTTTTTATTTTTTGTTTAAATTGAAATGAATCTTTTATATAATAGTTGTTTTTGTATAAATATTACTGAGGATACCTTTTAAGTAATTTGATAGAGGGGTGTATGGGGATTGTATGCAAGAAACTATTGGACGCAATGGAATATCTTTTTTATGAAGTTTTGGTAATCCATATATTTTTGGTTGCACGGCGTTTCGAATTTTGAGGTTTTTAGCAGTATTTGGAGAGATAAATTATTTTTTTTCCCAAAAATCAATTAGTTCGTTATTTTTTTTTTGGTATTGGTTTGTGGGATCCGATTTAATTTTTTTGTATGTTTTTGTATCATCCAATAAGGAATTCATTTTTTTGGAATACTCTGTTGCATGCATTATTACGGTTTTGTTTGATTTATCGGCTCTAAGTATTTTAATTTCAGGGTTTTCTTTTAAGAATTTTTTAGTTTTCGTTATTTTTTAAGAAAAATTATTATTGTTGTTTTTATGAGCTTTAAGTTTGTTTTTGTTACTAATTTTAAAAACAAACTTAAAGCTCATAAAAACAACAATAATAATTTTTCTTCAAAAATAACGAAAACTAAAAAATTCTTAAAAGAAAACCCTGAAATTAAAATACTTAGAGCCGATAAATCAAACAAAACCGTAATAATGCATGCAACAGAGTATTCCAAAAAAATGAATTCCTTATTGGATGATACAAAAACATACAAAAAAATTAAATCGGACCCCACAAACCAATACCAAAAAAAAATACCGAACTAATTGATTTGTGGAAAAAAAAACAATTTATCTCTCCAAATACTGCTAAAAACCTCAAAATTCGAAACGCCGTGCCACCAAAAATATACGGATTACCAAAATTTCATAAAAAAGATATTCCATTGCGTCCAATAGTTTCTTGCATACAATCCCCATACACCCCTCTATCAAATTACTTAAAAGGTATCCTCAGTAATATTATACACAAAAACAACTATTATATAAAAGATTCATTTCAATTTAAACAAAAAATAAAAAATATAAAAATTCCAAAAAACTATCTGCTAATCTCGTTAGACGTGATATCCTTATATACTAACGTACCCATACCATTTGCAATAAAAATAATAAAAGAAAAGTGGTCAGAAATAAAAAAATATACATATATACCACAAGAGGAATTTATCAAAGCAGTTGAATTAACCCTTAACTCCACATATTTTTTATATGAAGATCAGTTATATCAACAAACAGAGGGATGCGCAATGGGTGCCTCCATATCAAGTGTTGTAGCACAAATAGTCATGGAAGACCTGGAAACAAAAGTTTTAAAAAATCTAAACTTTGACATACCATTTTTTTACCGTTATGTTGATGATTGCATTACTACAATACCAGCAAATCAAGTAAATAATGTTTTAACTACATTTAACGAATTTCATAAAAGCTTACAACTTACAATTGAAGTCGAAAAAAATAACAGAATCAATTTTTTAGATTTAACAATACACCATATAAGCGAAAATATAAAAACTGAATGGTACACAAAATCTACTTGGTCTTCTAGATACTTAAACTATAAATCGAACCACCCAAATTCCCAAAAAAAATCCGTAATTGTAGGTTTAGCAGATCGCGCCATCATGCTCTCAGATCCTGAATACCGGAAACAAGCCTTAGAAAAAGCCAGAAATGCTCTAAAAATAAATAATTATCCCGAACAGCTTATAAATAAAACCATTAAAAGTAGAATCCACAAATTTTATAACTCCAACGACACAAAAAATAATCAGACTTCAAACACAAAAAAATTTATATCTTCACCCTTTATAAACGGCTTATCCCAACCACTTCAAAAATTATTTAAACAATATAATATTCAAACTTGTCACAAGGCTTCCAATCTACTATCAAATAATTTTTCCAGATTAAAATCCAAAATCCCAAAAAACAAAAAAAGTAAATGTTATTTATGAAATACCCTGCAAAGATTGCAACAGTGTGTACATAGGCCAAACTAGCCAATACTTGGAAAACCGACTGAAGGCTCACAAGTATGACAAAAAAACGCGACGGCTCTAACAAATCATGAAATTTCAAAAAAACATACCTTTGATTATAGTAACACCAAAATATTAAAATCCGAACCGCAAACTAAAAAAAGAGAATTTTTTGAGATGGTCAAAATACAAAAAAGCAAAAATGCTATCAACGATAAGAAGGACGTCAATAACCTGAGTAAATTTTATATTTCAATACTGGAATAACCACTGTAATGTCTTAAGGTTTTAACATAATATGTGTTTTTTAATTGTATCGATGTGTATGTATATATGTGGAAATGTGACATCTTGTGCCGTTTTGAATAATTCTACGTATTGAGGTAAGAAGGAAAATATTCACTTACCGTTTTTATAAAATTAAAAATAAATGTACTTTCCTTAATAGTTTACGTTCTAAGGTAAAATATTAAATGTAAAAATACTAAATTAAAATTCTACGCCCTTCTCCATTTCTAGATTTGAAAAAGACCGAAGTGCGGTCGAAACGTTATCTGACTACATCATGTTTATGGGCAAATATATGATTTAAAATATATGTGTAAAGTTTTTAAATTGACCTTAAATCAAGAAAATTGAAATAAAAAAAAATATATATATATATATATATATATATATATATATATATATATATATATATATATATATATATATATATATATATATATATATATATATATACTAAAATCGATAAAAATACGCTTTCACACTTCTTTATCAAAAGTTCTTGGCCGGAAAAGATATATGTAGCCCGTTGTGCACCTGCAAATATTATATATTTTTGCTATTCTGCATAAAGTATAATTAATGAATGCTATCAAATTACACCCGAAATGTTGTGTAATGTACGGGAACGTATTGAACAGAACTAACTTTACTGTATGGAAGAGAATGGTGGTCATTTTCAGTATTTAATAAACTGATCACAAAAGTAAATAGTTATTAAGTAGACATTTTTTCCACATTGTCTCGGTTACTATTTTAGTTTTCATTTCGTTATCGATGAAAATTTTGACGCGAAATTTTAAGGTCAGATAGTATATAAATATATAAAGTATATATAAAGCCAGACACCGGAAGAAAAGTTAGTTTTAGATAAAATTATGTTGTTCTTGTATGACCGATTTTTCGAATATTCGTCCCGCATATACGCATTTCCAAAAGGGATTTTTCGACTAACTCGAGGCCGCTCGTTTGATTTCCATTTTCGCTTTTATGTGAATCGCTAACTTCAGAAAAGGGACAGGTAACATTTCTATAAATATTCAAGAATTAAGAAAAATATTTTAAATCTAAAAAAAACAAGTTTTCGAATAAGTTTTTTATAGTATATTTCAATGTATACTATAAATCAACATAAAATAAATTCAATAATATTTTTTTCATCATTAGCCCAGAAGAACTCAATTATAGTATTTGATATTTTGATCTCACTTTCAGAACTGGAACTCATTATATAACGATCTAGGCTCTATTCACGGTCAAGCACAGGAGACAGGGGCATACTCTTTTTGTGTCGTAAATTGATCTATTGCATCTAGCCTGAAAATGAAATATGTCCCATGTCTCCGGTAATATTTAAATTTTGGTTATTTAGTTATTTTGGGATTTTGTTAATAAATTGTTTTAGAGCCCTGGCTCGATAAACTTAGAGGTAATTGTAAAATTTTTAAGATTTACATTCTTACGTGCTCTCGAGACTGAAATACGCGCATAATTATCCGAAAACTGTTTTGCGCACGCGCTAGCATTTCTCTCCGATTTCTTTAAGTTGCACCTTTTTTTCTATTAAATAGAGGTCGCTGATTCCGTTTCTGACATTCATTTTAGAAAATCTCAATTTCTTTCGAAGATACACGTCATAACCTACTCTATGCCCCTTCCTGTTCGTAAACTTCCACCGTGCGACACAAATAAAACCGAACCGAGTGTCCACGCGTGGCCATACTCTACTCTATGACAAATAAATAAATAAATAAATAAAGTCTTTATTTCTAACAATTACAGACTACAAAAAAAAAATACAAATTTTGTGAAAAAAAAACAATGCTAGAAAATGTCGAGGGGCAGCTGGACATGTGTATTCGAGAATACACCTGCCCTCTGTTCTTTACCCTAAGTATTAGAAAAGGAAAGCGAGAAAAACAGTAAGTAATAAGTAACAAATACGTAATAAAAACTTATAATAATAGAGTTATGATAGCTGCGGCACACGGACGAAAAACCCGTCTTTTAATCAGGAATAAAATTAAAATTTTTTTGCCTCTTATTGCTGGTCAAGCAAGAATCTTTTATAGGCCAATTTAAAAGGAATAACACTTACATCTTATAGAATCCGGGATAGCATTATAAATGTGTGAAATTTGATAAGAGAATGATCTCTTGAATAGTTAGTCTTATGTATTGGAGAAGTAAGACGTCCCTTGAACCTAATATTTAGATTATGTACATCCGACCTAAACACGATTTTTTTATACAAATATGGGGGAGTTTTACTCATATTCAGCCAACCAAGGTCAGCAAGTTTATGAGAAATGTGATTTCTTCTACGAATCCCGAATATCATCCGTAGATAAGAATTTTGTAACACCTGAATACGGCGCTTATCAAAAGAGTCTACTAAATATCCATAAATCACAAAAGTTCAATCGTGATAAAACCAACGCCTTGCATAAAAGAGTTTTCAACTTCTGATTAAGGTAGTCTTTAGAATTATAAATCAATTTTAAGTTGAAATAACCTGACGAATCAACGTGCTATTCTGAGACCTATATTTTAGATTAGAGTCAAAAAAAGTCCCAAATTTCTGCAACTTTCAGTTATAGGCAGATTCTCATTATTTATTTTGATTTGTATTAAAGGTAAACATTTTTGACGGACCCTGGAAGCTTCAAAGAACATAACTGAACTTTTTTTGAATTAATGGATAAAGAGTGATCAGTTGCTGCTGAAAGTAAAGTTGTAAGGTCGCCATTTATCTCCTGAACACCCTGAATAATATTATACGGTTTAAACGTGTGATAGACTTGCGTATCGTAGGCGTATAAATGAATTTTACAATGCCTGACCTGATTTATGAACTGCGAAGTGTATATTGAGAATAATAAAGGACCCAAAATAGATCCCTGTGGGCCTCCGCACGTTACAGGTTGAAAGTCTGACTGAACATCGGCAATGCGAACAGATTGAGCTCTACCATCCAAAAAGCTATTTAACAGTCTCATGCTGTGGATATCCACCCCAATAAATTCCAATATCAAAGAAAGCAAGCTATGACTTACGGTGTCAAACGCTTTAGAAAAGTCGATTAGAGCCAAAACTATCACGTCCACACCCCTTATTATGTCATCCGTAACCCTTAATAGAGCAGTCTCACACTATGTTTTGGTCTGAATCCAGACTGTATCTCAGGTAGGATTGAAAATTTTTCAAGATGACTGCGCAATTGCATATCTATAACCCTTTCCAGTATTTTGGAGAGTGCCGGCAGTATGCTCACCGGCCTAAAATCTTTAAATTCGAGTGGATTGGAAATCTTCGGTAAAGGAGAGACAATGGCATACTTCCAACAATTGGGCAATGCAAAGAGATGAATTGATTATACGAGTGATAAAAGGAATTATGTAAGGACTTGCTAACAACAATAATTTAATGTTAATTCCATCACTACCAGTAGCTGTAGATTTCACAGAATATAAATTTTTTCCAACCTCATTTTCAACCATAAACCATTCAACCATCTGAAAATTGAACTTTGCCACACCAGATTTCTTGTTGTTTCTGTACCAATCAATCTGAGCCAGGCTGGGATTAAGTTTCGGAATACCGTTAATGTAATAGTTATTCAATTGATTAGGGTCTGAAAGCGAAGAAGGAATATCTACATTTTTCTTGCCAATGTTTAGCAGCTCAAGGTCTTTTCAAACTTTGTTAATACCGACATTATTTGCCCCTGTTGAAAATATGCCTTCTTTTTGTTACGGCAAGCCAGGGTAGAATAGTTTCTAAGAAACTTGTAGTATTCAAAATCAGCTGGATTCTTAGTTCGTCGCCATTTTGAGTGCGCTTTGTTCCTCAAGATCATTAGGAAGCGAATATCATCCGTTAACTATGGCGCATATTTTTTAGTAATACGAATTTATTTAAGATGTGCAGGGAAGTTGAAAAGACTCAAAAGAATATTGTAATAAGTATTCAGTTTTTTCATTTACATCCTCCATCAAAAACACATTAGCGAGAGGAGCTGCTCGTAAATCCGATAAAAAATTAAATTGGTTACATTTTTTTAAATCCCTAACCGTTTTAAAAGTTGGTGTTTTTGGAATAGACTTTAAATTTAAAGTGCATCTAATAAGATCATGATCCGATATATTGTAAACGGGCTCCACTTGAACATTTAATACATCAATCAATGTTATACTTGTAAGAATTACATGTGTAGAGCTGTTCACATCACATCCCAACAACCGAGGTCATCATTGAAAATACAAAAGCAAGAAGCCAACACGAAAACCGGCAGTTCGCACCGAGCCCTCAACTAGAAACACCAGAAGAGAATTCGAGTCGAGCATTTCAACCTACATAGGGTGAGCTAGCCGAGGTAGATTATTGAGACCTAGATGGATCAAAGGGCTGAGCTAGTGTCTCACTGATTCATGAAACACAAAATTCTAAATAAAGTAGTACCTTTTTTTAAATTCTTCTAGTAAATAGTAGTTTAGTAAAGCATAAGAATATATTTCGCTAATCGATATTTTCATAACCTGATGACTTTTTGAATGATTTGAAAAAAATTCTTTAACTCACTTTGTGATCTACCTAAAATTATTTAAAAAGAAAAAAAAATGTTTACATTGTGATTTATTAATTACTGCAGCAGTTCCATATGTATTCTCAGATACAATCGTTTTCTTTTCTGGTGAACCAATTTACTTATTTGCTCATAATTTTCTATTTAATACTGATTTCCTTCTTGGTTAGGACTCATACCCCTATGCTGTTGTGGAACTGATAAAGCCCCAATTTAGATAATTATATAATTGAACGTCCTTTAATTTACTTACTTACAGCATAACACTGGCCATTTCATAAATGTAAAGGAAACGAAGGTTCTAGCATCGGTTCCAGGTTTTTATAAACGAAAAGTTAGAGAATCTATTGAAATATTTAAACATACAAAAAATTTCAATAGAGATACGGGTTATGGTCTACATCACACGTGGAAATCGATCTTAACACAAGGTCACGGTTCGGCGAGCACAAGTTGGTTATAAAAGCCCGCCTGAATCTCTTCGAGCCCATTCAGTGTTCAAATCTCTGAAGATGCCTCGTGCAATCGAAGGCGAAACGTCGGATAGTAATTCCAATTTGACACGGTCTAATCCCAAGAACCATGATTTCTTAATTGACCAAAGCCGTGAAAGCTTCAGTTCTATGTTAGCTAACCTCTATGGGGAGGA
Source organism: Kuschelorhynchus macadamiae (assembly GCA_030620095.1). Taxonomy (NCBI): domain Eukaryota; kingdom Metazoa; phylum Arthropoda; class Insecta; order Coleoptera; family Curculionidae; genus Kuschelorhynchus; species Kuschelorhynchus macadamiae. Next base: position 63,829 of record JAUTXW010004448.1, on the reverse strand, counting down.
AACCAAGAAGGATGCCAAAACTTTTGGCGATCTCCGGAACAGCAAGAAAAAGTTACTCTGCCAGTTGGCCTTTCTTCTTAGATGCCGAGATGAAGATGTAGTACCGAAATCGCTACAGGTGAGACATCACTTTACTTCTAGAACTGCTAAGAATATTTATAAGCGTGCTAGCAATGCATTAGTTAGAGAAAGGATTAAGGCAACACGTCGTGATTTAGATACAAATGCCCGGAAACTATTAGAAATTCATCTGAAATTAGCTTCTAGACTAGAAAAAACTACATTATAACTTTGGACAACGTTACCAACGCACAGGGAGAAAAAATCCATCAAGAAGTTACACTTAAGCGACAAAAGAAGTTTGAAGCCCTCCTGAACAGAAAAAATACAGTGAAACTTCCGCAGAATACGGTTATCAACCTGTCATCGAAGCCGTTAACCGAAGCAGAACTTTCCTTCCTTTCCAAGGGCTAAAACTTCGCAATAGCACCGAGCACTATTCCCGTAGAAGACATAATATCTTCTGTTGAAGCAGCAATCAGAAGATTACCAGGGGAAAAAGCCGATGAAGTCAGATATGAGACAGCGAAGATCATTAAAAACTCAAAACCACCGAAGTCGAACCTCTCCGCAGCCGAAAAAACAGCAATGAAGACCTTAAACGAAGACGCAAACATTCTGGTACTTCCAGCAGATAAAGGCAACGCCACAGTCGTCACGGACAGAACAGAATATGTGGAAAAGGTTACTCAACTTTTGGAAAACAACACCTATAAGGTTGTGCAGGCAGACCCCACAAGTAGAATAGAAAGTCGCATTACCAATTTGATCAACACATCCAGTTTACCACCAGCGGAGAAAAAATCACTAAAACCAAGCAGCTCCAAGACTCCCAGGTTCTACGGTCTTCCGAAGATACACAAGGACAACGTACCACTTCGACCGATCGTCAGTGCAATAGACTCGCCCACATACAAACTAGGTAAATATCTTTCAAATTTTCTTAATACATTTACTGGAAAAACAGATTCTTTTATTAAAAACTCTGCACATTTCGTGGAAAAACTCAAGACAGTCCAGTTGGATCCCGAAGATATTTTGGTCAGTTTCGATGTAGAATCACTTTACACAAATGTTCCTGTCAACGACTCAATTTCCATCATATCAGACATACTGGAAAACAATAATCTTGATAAGAACTTAATAGACCTAGTGGAAGCTTGTCTTACATCTACTTATTTCATTTTTCAAGGGACTTTTTATGAACAAACTTCAGGAACAGCTATGGAATCTCCTCTATCACCTGTGGTAGCGAATATCTTTATGGAAGCCTTTGAGGATATTGCTCTAACATCCGCTCCACTAAAACCGAAGCACTGGTTTAGATATGTAGATGATACTTTTGTTGTTTGGCCTCATGGACAGGATAATCTCCTCATATTTCTGGACCACCTTAATCAGCAACATCATATCAAATTCACGATGGAAATTGCATCTAATAGAACAATTCCCTTTCTAGATGTATGTGTTCAAAGGAAGGAAAATGGTACATTAGGACATTCTGTGTATAGAAAACCGACGCATACAAATAGATACTTAAACGCAAATTCTCATCACCATCTAGCACAAAAGAAATCGGTTATTAACTCACTAGTATTTAGAGCTATTTCGATTTCTGATCAATATTCTTTAACATCGGAAACATCGAAACTGACCGAAGCTCTCAGAGAGAATGGCTATTGCACTGAAGATATTACGCGTTCAATTAAAAGACATAGTAAACCAACTCCGCCAAAGAAGAATGATAAAGAGCCACCATTAGGTAGTGTTGTTCTTCCCTACATACATGGCACTACAGACAAAATATGACGATTACTTCGGCGGTCCAATATACGTACAATCTTCAATACAGAAAGATCTTTTTCAAATAGAAGGAGTATCTCGGTCTAATCCCAAGAACCATGATATCTTAATTGACCAAAGCCGTGAAAGCTTCCGTTCTATGTTAGTGTAATATAACATGCAAGTAGAAACAAAACTTAAGTATCACTTTAAATAAACGTTAAGTTTTCTCTTACCTGAGCATTTACCCATCCGAGCGTTTTAGTATAGCGAAACAATGAATACGGTCATAGTAGGATGATAGAAAGCTATTGTTTATAAACTAATTTACTGACAATGATTTAAAATTCATGAATTCGGATGTTATGATATGTAAAAACTTTGCCCCAATGACTTAACCTCTTTGATTTGACGGGTTGTTGGATTCGCTAATTAACGTTTATTTCCACGACCTACTACATTTTTTTCTGAAGCTACTTTACACATGACATAGACGCGCAACGACACTCGAATAAGGCGGCCTCAAGCGACTGGTGTACTTGACAAATAATCGTCACTTATGAAAACTTGACATGTGTCGTGTGCATGGTCTACTTGTACAAATATTCGGCATTTGTTTATTTGCCATCGGTTGTCGGTAAGTATGGCACAAGTCAAAGGGTGATGTGTAAATGCGTTCAAATGTTTGTCAAATACATAGGTAGGGTGATCGAACATCTTGTTGGCTCGCCGAAAGCACAATTATTTGTGCATTTCTCGAATACGTCGTACAGTGATACAATACGCATATCTAGAATTCCAAATGTCTAAAAAATATGTTTGCCTTAGCTTGTCAGGTTAAAATCAAAGGTAACTCCAGATTTATTAGAAAAATATTAATAAGACACTATTTTTTGCGTTTTTTACATTTTTAATATCACTTTTAACTTGAAATATTAGATAAATTTGCAGTTTAAGTAAAATAACTAAATTTAGACATAGATATTTACATATTAAACAATTAAGATTGACATATTTTGATACCATAGGATTTTAAAGAAATAGTAAAATAAGCAGTTTTTATGCACTTATATTCAGGGTGGTTCATTTATCTAGTGACACAGTTACCTCACGAACTATAAAACATAAAAAGAAAATTTAAATACTAAATTTACGTACTACAAAAGGAATTTTTCATTTATGTTCTTTTTATTTACATATTCGTTCTTTTAAGGCGACCATCAACGTTTATATTTTAATTGAAATTGGCTAGTGGAAAAAAGTAAAAAACTGAAGATAATGAAATCATTAAGAAATTTTATTAATATTTATCTTTTTTACTATACTAAAAGCTTAAGAAAAATCACAGATATAAAATTAAATATACCTTTAGGTATGCTGTCTATAAGCATAATATAATTAGGCCAAAAAACGAATACAAAACCAATCAAAATATTTCTAAGGGCTTTAGCGATATAAATTAAGTCTAAGAGCTGTTAATGCTACAGTTTATAAAAGAAAATTAATTTTTATTGGTATTTTTTATCTATAGAATAATTCGCAAGGCGGCTATCAGCGTTCTTATTTTAATTAAAACCATCTATAATTTAAATGAAATCTTAAAGAAATTTATTTAATATTAATTTTTTTACTATACCAAAGGCATTGAAAAATCACAAATTGTAAAATTAAATATAAATAAATAGATATTTTGTTTATAAACATAATATATTTAACCTTAAAAAAACGTAGAGAAAACTAACTCCGAATTAATCAAAAATGTTATTTATCGGGGTCAAGCGACATAAAACTTAATTCCATATTTGGCCATACTAAAACTAACACGATCATTTTATTAATTATTTCTAATTTAGTTTGAATATTGTCTATATTAGCAGTTAAAATAATTAAAAAGATAATAAGAAGTTACTTATTATCAAGTTCAGGGGCAACTAATAGAATAATAATGTCATGATTTAAAATACCGTCATTTTTTGGAGGTAAAATTCTTAAACTAGAAATTAATGGGTCAGAAGAAACTAAAAGTATATTAAGTAAATCCAAGTTTGTTTTCTCTGGAGAAATTTTTCTGGTATTGTGTTCTCTGTAATATTTTATTTCTTTATGTGGTGATTCTTGGGCATCCTCACCTAACTGTTCTATCGGAAGCAAAAAATGTTCAATTACCTCTTTACTATGTATTAATATTTTATGGACAGTGGGAGGCATTAGATACCACTCGTATAATTTAACATACAATTGAGCTGTTTCATAGGCGTACTTAATATTATACTAAATGTATAAATCAAATTTTCATCTATGCCAGTTATTTGTGATGTTAATTCTGGATCCGAAAAAATCTTCTGGCAGTATTACCGTGATTTGTATTACCGAAACCTACTTGAGGAATGCCAATCAATAATCCAGTTTGCTCTCTAAAAGATTCAATAATTTTTTCTTTTCTTTTTTAAATTTTTGGGAATCCGCCAAACTTTAAAATTTATTCTGTATGAAATATAAATTATACACTCAAAAAATCTTACATAAGCATGAAGTGATGACAAGCCTAAATTTAGAGCATCTGGATTAGTTGGTAAAGATTTGACGTATTCCAGATTATTAACATGTGCTAGTCCGGTTTAAAATAACATTTTTGAGAAGAAGTGGACATCAAAGAATTACACACCTTGCCATCTACCATTGTTTTCAGCATTTCGTAGTATACAATATATTAATTTTTATCTATTTGAAATTTAGTTGGTAAAAGCTGAGAAATTTGGTTTTCTACATAAGAAAATTCTGACTTAATAATTTTATCCGTTTCTTTTAAAAACTGTAACCTAACTGGTCTACAAAAACGTGTCGATGACGTTCGAGGATTTTGCCACAAAACTGTCAAGCTATTTGAGTTTTCAAAACTTAATTGTAATGGCACCAAACTACCTTTTTGTTTATATTTACTTTGGTTTCCACTTCCGTCAGATCCCCATTTATAAATACATTTTAAGGGTATTTGAGGTGTGCAAATATCCTGAAAAGTGCTCGAAATAACTTCTTTTTGAAACTGGACAATACGGGTCTTGGTATGGTTTAATAAATCCTGTAAAGCTACCTCAGCTTTGGCATTTGTCACAGAAATATTACAAGGATAACAATCTTTCCTGGCTCCTAATTTCTTTATAGATGGGAAATAATTTTTGAAAGCCTTTCTTAGCGACAAGAGCTCTCAAACCTATGTATTGATGACGTGTAAACTTATAACTAACAAAAAATGCTGAATGAAATGTTTGGATTTTTTTGGCTGCGTTCAATGTTTTTTAAGCGCGTTGTTTTTTTGGCGATGTTCTTATTTTGGAAAATACTAAGGCTACATCTCGCTTTCCAACAGAACGCAACTTCACTTCAGCAGCGAAGCATAGCTCCTCTTCAGTCTTAGAAGAAAATTCTACCTGAACTCTTCTACGCTTTGTTTGAACACTTCCTTCAGCAAAGGAAAGTTTAGAGCGACCCAATATTGACGAGCTACTATTGTCTGCCCTATTAGCACCTGCACCTGAAGTAATAATATTCTCCTGAAGCCATTTTTCGTTTCTAGTTTCAAATTTTCTAAGAAATCCTCGGGCTTTCTTCCATCTTTCTTTCATTCTTTTGTAAAATTATCGACAGATTTGATAAGTAGTGCATTGTCGGCTGCAGTAATATTTTGAACTCCAGTAATGTGTAAAACATGATTAATACGTAATTTTTGGTTTTCACTTTTTCTAGGATGCAGCGGACTTTTTATTCTTAAAACTTCAAATAAGTCAGAACGTCTTATGACCATGTTATTTCCTACAAAAATGAAAATATCTAAAAAAGGAGAAAAAATGGGAACATGTAATTTTCAGATTAAAAAGGGCAATATCCTAAAATAATTATGACGGTAAAAACATTTAGTCGTAACAAGTCGCAAAAAAGTTGTACTCCACTAAAACATACATTTCTCCTACTTTCCAGTTTTTTGTTTTACATTTCTTTAAGACGTAATTACCACCTTAAACAAATAGCTAAACTTATAAACATTACTTAAAATTAAAATACTTACCGCCATGAATATGCACCATCTTGTTTTAAAACTCACGCTTTTGGAAATAATATAAAACACTATGGCTATATTTTTGCTAAAATGTATATTAAATCTCGCAAAATTGAGAAACTCAACCTAAGGTGATATTTAATTTAATGTGGCAGACATATTATTAAAGTCAAGTGCCAAAAAATGAAATATTTCTTTTGTTTATATATCTGTCGTCAAAGCCTACTGAGTTTTAATCAAATTAAAAATAGCGAAAAATTTGCTTTTTGTAGTCCTAGATTGGCGTATTGTATCACTGTGCGTCGTTTGAGTCTGCCTTTAGGCTGGCGATCCGACACCATTTCAATAAACAAAGCCTGTCAACTAGCTTTTAACATTCCCAGATGGCGACGACAGTCGATTATCGGTTTTGCTTACTATTGGCGACTAGCCGCATTTTATTTATTTATTTATACAATTTTTGTGCACAGATTTGTCGTAATGTTTATTTCTTAGACAGAGCGGTGTGCATTTAATCGCGGCATTCGTTTAATTTAGGCAGAGTTTAGTGGAACACTTTATAACTGAGCAATCCGTTCTTAACCCTAAACCTGTTTTGTGAAAATACATTTGTGGGGCTTTTTGTATTTTTTCTTCTAGCAAAGAAGTCAGGGTTTTGTATGCAGTTAGCATAGGTAAGTACTTCTTAAAATGTATTAAGATGTAGCATATTTTAGATATTCTATTAAAAAAAACATGCCTCATATGTGTTGCGTCCCAAAATGTAAGCGAAATTATGCCAGTGGGAAACATGTTTCCACCTTTTGTTTTCCTAAAGATCCACTACTTTCAAAGAAGTGGTTAAATGCTATTAAAGGGGATAACTTTGTTCCAACTGCTTCAAGGGTTTGTAGTTATTCTATAACTAAACAAACTGTTTCTATCAAAGAATTTCATCATTTCAAATAAAAAAATATTTTAGTTTGTGAGTTACATTTTAACCCTCAAGATATTGAAAGAGCGATCGCTTTTATTAGTGAATGTATTGGAGAAACAATATTCGTTCCACTAAATAATCTAGTTACAGGTGAGTGAGTTTTGATAATAGTTTAAATTTTAATCTTAAGAATATCTATTGTTTTGGGGTAACACAAAAATAACTTTGGAAAATTCAATTTTAATTGGATTTTCTTTAAATTACAATAATTATTACAGTTACTGACTGTCATAAATCTATTTTTAGGTGCCATACCAAATAAGCTGCCAGGTTGCTCTGAGTATTTGTTAAAGTCAGTCCCCTTCGGGAGGACCCTGAAACAAAAATATTAAAAAAATAGAAAATACTTACACACTGTATATCCTACACATTATGTTTGTTATTTAATTCTCGTCCTAATTCACACATCTCTAAACAGGTGTCAATGATCTGCACAATAATCTTTTGAATATCGGGTCAAAAGTCGATCGATTGTCGCCGCAATTTGCAATCGACTTCAATGGCTTTATTTATTGAGATGGTGTTGGGCGAGCACACCTTGTTGTCTTTTCACTATGGTTATCGTAACTAAGGTAATCTAAAGCTTTTCACTCTCAACAAGTGAATATAAAAATTGCCTTTCGGTGCGCTTATACAGTTTATACAAAATGTAGAATGATATAGAAAACTTTGGAAGAATCTATTTACTACAAGGTGAAAAGAATTAAGCCCAATAAAACATTCAAGGTGGAATATTGATCAAACACTAAGGTAAATCTAATTCTAATAAATAAAAATAACTTCAACAGAGCTGCATCGTTTTTTTAGTTTCGCGGTATCTGGGCTGAGTGGATGTTATCCGCTAAAGGAGTACGAATGCCTTAGCACAGAAATAGTGACATTAACGATAGTTGAACATAAAACTCCTTCTAGAGCTTTTTTAAAATTTGATACATTATAGAATATACAAAAAAAAAACAGAGCTACAGAGTCTACCCCGATTAAAACTAAATTCCTATAAAATATTAACTTGAATTTTACTCATTGACTACAGATGATCGGGTGGGATTTCTTTCATGGGCACGTATCAGTTTTACACGCGAGATGATATCTTCAGAAAAAAAGTTGCGTTTAGGGAAAATTAAATGTACATTTAGAACGGATATCATTATCAGCTCATCTCGTCTCGTCTCGGAAAATCTTGTCTCGACTTTTAAGTATATTAACCTACAAGGTTAAAGTTTAAATAAATCAATAAAATTTCTGCTTTTATAAATCGTATTTTTTTATAACAGACTTTCTATCAAACATCTTGCCGAGTGTGTGTACAAGTTTGTACAATTTTGAACTCTTCCGGAACTCCCTGTTACAACAGTGTGGTCTTATCTATAGGATATGCATTTTTATGCTAAATAATAAACATTTCAATATTTTAAAAAATTGTATTTACGAATTGACCACAATTTGTGGTCAATAGCTAGTCAGGCTGATAGCAAAACAATAATTTATTTATTTTCTGCTGATACCTTCAAATGCGTAACAAATACAATAAAGCGATAAATGGCCGTTTTGCAGCGAAGACCATAAATGATTACTAGTTTGTTTCTGTTGTGTTATATTAGATTTTTGTATGTACTCAAAACATTTGCAAAGAATAAATAGCCTGTTGAACGAAGATAGAAAACAAAAACTGTAATTTATTTTTTGTAAAATGTTTATATGAAATATATAGACTTCCAGCAAAAATATATGTTGAAAATGTGAAAAAAAATTATTAAATAAATTGTCATAAGGGTTATTGGATTGGGATATTTTATATCAAGAGCTTGAAAGCATCCCAACGTCAGATTCGATATATTTATTTTTACGCATTATAACTAGCTAGAGGTTTTTGCCTTTTATTTTACTGAGTTAACATTATTTATATGAAAATTAATTAAAATTATTAGCAGTTTAACAACCAATATCCACTTGACTGCATGGTGTAAATATCATGACCCCTAGCATGTAATTAGATTGTATCAAATTATTATTATACTAAATAATACATTTTTAACCCATACCATGTTAATATGTAATAGATTTTGCGTAAATATTTTAAATTAAATATACACCTAAATACAGATTTCGAATTGTATCTGAAATTTTGCTTGTATGGTAAACTTGTTACCAAGATAAATGTATTCGTATTTTTGACATTTTTGATTTATTGTCATGTTTCCGTAAAAAATTAACCACTGTGCGGAGCTAGATAAAATTTATTCCAAGTTATTACACATTTTTTTTTGTAAATTAACATGATGTAGATAAAATATTACATGCATTTAGGTATTTTTATCACTCGTGTTATTGCGGCTCAAAATGTCCAAACTTCTTATTGCACAATTACTATCATCGGACTAGTTAATAAAAATAAAATGAAGATTAATATTGGCAAACATCTGAAATCTTTTCGATTGGTGCTAATTTTTTTTTTGTAATTTTTCAAAAATATTTTTAATCAAAATACAAGATTTCTAGCCACACTACACTACAACCTGTTACGTTCTGGACGCGCGTTTCGCTAACCAAGTTAGCATCATCAGCAGATAATATAAACTTCTAATTATATTTTTAATTTTAATCTTAAGTTAATGTTTACATGATCTGGTGATGATGCTAACTTGGTTAGCAAAACGCGCGTCCAGAACGTAACAAGTTGTGGTGTAGTGTGGTTAAAACTCTTGTATTTTGATCTATCTTCCATCACAGGTTCCTGTGTTAGGACTTAATATTTTTAATATGTAAGTAGGGAAATAACTATATTTCTTAAAATTGTTTAAAATATATTTTTTTATTAATTTTAATTACAAAATTATTCTCATTTAGAAAAAAGAGTTACGGTCATTTTTAAACACAACTCTATTTTAAGGAGCTACTACTTTCTGCTTCACAGGAAGAAAAATAAAAACAAATAATTCAGAATTTATCAAAAGAATTTTAGATTATTAAGTGTACATCATCAGGGTATCAAAAATGGGTTGTAAAAAATCATTAAGAATTTAAAGAAATGAATAAACTAGTCGGTCTAAGTCAGATATATAAGATTTTTCACTTTAAAATTTGTTCCGTGACACGTGTTTCGACGTTACGGACATCGTCCACCTCAGTGTCCGTTTAATATGTGTACTATATAGTCGTTTTATGTTTTAACTAGCGGGTACCCGCAACTTCGTGCGCGTATATGACTATAATGAAAGATATGTAAAGAGGTAGTTAAATCGCCCCATTTGAGTACCTCTTTATAAACCATGTTTGTTCTTGCATTCTCTGGCTGTAAAATAACCAAGCTACTAGGCAAACTTACTCTAGAGCGTGTGACATATAGTTGACCATGGGAAAAACAATGGTAGCGCAAGTCAAGTAGACTCTATTAAAATGTTTTGTAACGTTTTAACCTGTAGCCGAGTTTCATTACACAATTTTGGTGGTTTTGAATTTCGAATAAGCGAATGCCCACTTTTGAAGTTAACTCATGCGGAGGGATTCCTGAAGGGTGTAGAGAGTGTAGGAACTCGACAGGATAATTAACCGCATTTTCTTGGTCTATAACTTCGTCTATTGAATGGTATGTTTATTATGGAGCAGTAATTTTTTCCGATAAAGCTAGGTTTAATTCATCTGCTGTGCTATTTCTTGGTGTTAATATAGCTCTTCTTTAAACCAAGAAGCCGGTTTATTTTGACAACTTTCGAATCCACTATACATATTTAAGGGGTAGGTAGTTTCACCCCCTTGGAAACTGAGTTTCGAAGAATCCCTTCTTATCGAACCTCTGCACTCTAAAATCAAGCTGCTTAAGCTTAAGTTTGCTTAAGCTCTCGATGACCCGATTTTTTCGAAAACCCTGTATGAATTTATAAAAAAATCTTAAAATATGTAATAAAATAAAATATAAAGCATGTGTTAAAGTGTTTTTCCGAATAACTAATTGTTTTTTAAATAAAAAATATAATAATAAAGGATTGGTTTTAGCCCCTTGGACACCCTGTCTCGGTTTTTAAAAAAATTTAAGATATGTAAAAAAATAAAATATAAAGCATATTATGTTCAAGAGTTCTCGGTTTTTTAAATAAAATATATTATAATATTTAAGGGATGGTTTTACCCCTTTGTATGAATCTTTCATAAATCTTAAAATATGTAAAAAATAAATTAAAAAACAGGTGTTCAAGCGTTTTTCCGAAATACTGGCCGTTTTTTAAATAAAAAATATTGTAATATTTAAGGGGTGGTTTCACCCCCTTGGAGTTTGAGTTTTGAAAAATCTTCTTATCGAACCTCTACACGCTAAAATCAACCTGTATGCCAAAATTCAGAGTCAGTCAGTAGGTCACCAAAAAAAGTATAGATTTGTAGTGACTATATAATTATAAGGTAATATGTTTTCTTTTTGTAAATATAATCAAAGATTTTCGAATATATTTCAGGTCTGATGATGACCGTAAGGTCGAAACACGTATCATGGAAAAAGTAAAAAATATATACATCTGACTGAGATCGAGACTAGTTTATTATTTTCTTTAAATTCTTAAAATTAGGTCTCTTGGAGAAATATGGGCGATTTCTTCGAGTTAAAGATTATTAACATTTGGTGGAGTTATAATTTACTTTTAAACTTCAGAAGACCAATTTTAGAATTCAAAAATATTCAAGCAATTCCATTTATATATTTATTTTTGTTCTTTACGTTTTTTGAGATACCCTACACAGAGAAACATTAATGAGTCAAAAATTAAGTGATAATTATTTATCGTGCGCCTGTACATCGTGTAGTTAATAAATTGGTATTATTATTAATAATAATAGTTAAAAAATAAAAGAAAGACATTTCATTTTCTAAAAAAACACTGACGTCTAACAATGACAATCTAAAATTTGGTAAATTTTTGCAATGCAACTTTTTAGTAAAACAAATCCGAAAAATTTTATTGATTCATTAATATCCTTTGACAGAAGTAGAAAGACCTATATATTTATATCTGTAAGGTGAGAGTTTCTATTACTAAAAGTGGAAACCAGACGAGAATCTGGTCTCGCCTCGACTCTTCAATTCTCGTCTCGTCTCAAGTGTCGAGACGGGACGAGATTAGGTCGAGACGAAAAAAGAAGAGAGTATAAGTTTTGTCTCGTCTCGCGGAATCATTAGATATCATACCGAAAATGCGATTAGTCAATGCAGAACACGTTCTCAGAAATTCCACTGCTGACCGCGATAGTGCCCCAATTTACTACGATCTCGGAAAATTCTCAGCCTTAGCGGGTTTAAGTCTGACTGAGTAGTAAAGTGAAGGATTTAGAAAGAGCAAAAAGTTTATGACATGTCCGGAAGAGTGGCAGAGCATTATTTTATTATCCTCGCAGAAGTGTAAATCCGACGTGTGACTTTTGAATGTGAATAATGAGTGCGAAAGAAGTTGATACATATTATATAGATACAGGAGAGTGTTGAGTTGTAACGTTGCATTTGCCTTCCACATTTTAGTTGGCTTAGAACAATTCCTGAGATGTCAATCCTTTTGTCGTTTCATTTATGTTTGTTTGCTAATACTGTAGGGGTAAATGTACGAAGGAAGAGATTTTGAAACTGCAGTCAGCAAAAAGATTTTCTTTTACAAAGTTAGCCTTACTTTTTCTCCCAAATACTAACTGAGAAAATTTTAAGAAGGATTGAAATATAAATACAGTGAAACCTCTCAACAACGGACAGTAACCGTGCCACAGAAACTGTCCGTTGCATATAAATACCAATTTAATCTTATGTAAAAACAATATTTTATTTTTAAGTAAAAAAATAATATGTTTAGTATAAATTATTAATACAATTACGTTTACACTAACATCTTTTACATACATATATGCATACAATAAAAATGTGCTACCCAATATAAAATATTACACCAGCTGCATATACAGCTTGATACTTTAAAAAAAGTCTATTTAAAAAATTATCAAGTGTTGTTTGTCTTAAACTAGTTGATTTATTTCTAATAATTTGAGATCCCATTTTATACGTAAGTTTGGAGTTTTTTTCCCATAAAACAGAATCTTCAGATAACATACAAAAGTTTTCAATATCCCTTAACATTTTATGTGCTTCCTTAATGTTCTTAATATTGGAAGAAATAATTTCTTCATCATCACTGTCAGATGAAATCTGACCGTTCTTATTATTTTGAAATTCACTGATGCACTCACGTACACTTATGTTAGGCTTTTCCGTAAATAAACTTTCATCAATTTCGGAATATGAAGTTAAGTCGGAAAAAAATACATTGAGGTTTCTACATAATTCCGATAATGGCACATCATCTTCACTATCGTAGTCAACGTTTTCCTCGGGAATTTCGTCGAATCCGGCTTTGCGGAAGCAGTTATCGACTTTTTTCCATGCAGCAACAATCCAAATCAAGACATTTACAACATTTAGGGATTTCTCCAATTGTTCGGTAGAATCAGAATACTCTATGGATGACAAAAGTTTATTATTTTAACATTTTCTAACTCCAGTTTTGGGTGAGACGCAGCATCATCCAAAAATAAAAGTACATTTCGGTCTTGCCTTTGCATTTTTCGGTCAAATTTCATCAACCAATCCGACATTATATCCTTTGTCATCCATGCTTTCTTGTTATAGTACCATTCAAATGGCAATTTTTCCACGATTGATCCTTTAAAACAACGGAGTTTTTTACTTTTTCCAATCTCCAGTGTATTTTCTTTTTCTCCATTCATAGCGGAGCAAAGTAAAATAGTGAGTCTCTCCTTGGACGCTTTCCCTCCAGCACATGTTTCGTCTTTTAAAAGAAACGTTTTATTTGGTAAGGGGCGGAAAAAGAGTTCCGTTTAATCGGCGTTATAAATGTCTTTCGGTGCGTAGTTTTTGATATTAGCACATAATTTCGTCCGCCGATCAGTTACCTGAATCAAGTCTACAGCCGCTGCTTCGCCACAGATGGATTTGAAAGAGATGCAATGTTTTGTGCTTTTTCCTTTATTATTGTACCGCATATTGGAATGTTTTTGGAGCGTACTTTACAAAACCAGTCGTAGACAATTTAGTCTATGGCAGCACCCTCAGTTTTCGCAAATTTCTTTTTCTTTTTCATGTTCCCGGTCTCGGCGAATCGCTGTTTAAGACAGCTCTTGTGTCTCAAAATATCACTAAATTGAGATTTTCCTACAAATAATTTTTCGGCTAATACTCTAACACTAAGTTTGTTTTTTCCGCGTAGTGGATTATTTCAACTTTTTCTTGAAAACTCAAAAACTTTCTTTTGTTTGAAGACACATTGATCGCACCAGACTAACAACAAAACTAAGATATTCTATTGATGAAGACTACATTTTATAAAAATAAGGTGGTCTATTTATTATACAATTCACCGCAATTTACCTACAAGCCAGAGAGCATAAGCCGGCCTTTTGTGAAACTAGTGCTATTAAAAATAGATGGACGCCGCGCCGCTTATTAGCATAGATCTAAATATTGCCCATAATGTGCAATAAAAATACCGGGATTAAATTGGGTTTTTCAAAAATTATCTGAACATTTGTCCGTTCTGAGGAGGTAAATTTTACTGTTTTTATTAAAAATATTCCAAATTTTACTGTATGTCTCCGTTGTTGAGAGTGTCCGTCGTCAAGAGGGTTTAATACTCAGGAATAAATACTGACAGCCGGTGACTTCAAAATTGTCCGTTCAGCAGAGGTGTCCATTGCTCGGAGGTGTCCGTTAAGGGAGGTTTCACTGTAATGCATTTTAGGAAGTACTTAACATTCTAAGGTCATGATTTACATAGTCTCGGCGTAATCCTCGGAATCAAAAATACATCTGCGTATCATCTGTATTTCCCTACAAGAAGGGAATGACTAATCGTGTCAAATGCTTTTGAAAAAATCAAAGAGTATTAAAATTGTATGAATTTTTTATCACTAGAACGACTAATATCATCATTGACATTGACTAAAGCTACAGAGATTCCGAAATCCTTTCTAAAACGACTTTGAATCGGGGGAATACGTCCAATGTCAATGCAATAATCATACATTATATATATATATATATATATATATATATATATATATATATATATATATATATATATATATATATATATATATATATATTAATTTTTTTTTGTCACTTCCGGTTTAACCTGAAGTAGTTTCAACTTTCTTGTTCTAAACAGAACCCTGTATATATCTGTACGCCATCTTATTCCACGCCAAATTTCCTTTTCAACGATATGTCACAAGTGACATTTGCGTTCACCATGGCGATAGCGAGCGATGATTTATTGAAAAATTAATTTATTTTGCTATTAAACTAAAATACAAAAAAATCAAAACGAACTAACAGAATGGATAAAAATATGCCCTTTCTTGTCAGCATATAAAGAAAACAATGTCAAATACATTACACTGTTTTGATAATTTTAGCACCAAATGTTAATAAATACCTAACTGTTATTTTAAATATTTAAAGGCATTACGCGGAGAAATCTTCAATAGAACCTTGTATGTTTTTTAAGCCGACTTATTCTACGTCAAATTATCTATCTAATGATTTATCACACCTAACATTTTTATTCAAGATCGTGGCACAATTCACAATTTTTTTAAAAATTAAGTGTACTCTGGGCTTTAGGTACTGCTGAAACTAGGTGGATATAAATAATTAAAAATTGTATACAATCTGTATAATTGATCATTTTTAAATTTATTTCAATAATTTATATAAGCAATTTCTTTTTAATAATACCGATATGTAGAGAAAGTGCAAGCTTTTAGGTAGTAACAGCTAAATTAAGCTCCCAAAAATTAGTGGGCTTTGAAAAAACAAAAGACTGCTATTAGATCCAGGTTGTAGTAACCTGGATCTAAGTAACTGTAGTGTATTACGGGATTTATTAATGTGTACAAAGAAACAGTTTATCCAATATTTGATTTTTGGCATCGGCAAATAGTTTCTCAAATATTTATCAGTATTTTTATTTTATCAGTAATTTTATTTTTATGTATTACCACCATCATACACGAGAAATGAGCAGGTGGACATGCTCTTATTGTATGGATAATGTCGGAGAAATGGAAGGATTGCACAGTGGTTTCCCGGAGACCATTTATGGCCAATAAGGGTTGTATTAGAAGTACCTTTAACCTAAGTAAATATAATATTAAAATATACTAGAAAGTCCAGTAGGCTTAGAAAATACAAAAAACACACAAAACAATACCTACAGCTATTAAAACGAAGCATCTTTTCAATGTTTTACAAACAGGCTCTTAAAACACATTATTTTTCTATTATATTGTTTAAATTATTGGTAATTATTTAAGTTTATTTGGAAATATATTAACAAAATTTGATATGGAAGCTGCAGAACAACGTAAGTAAAATTAAATTTCATAGTAGCTGTTTTGAAGGGTTGTTTTATCCGTGGTTAAAAATGTCTGATATATTTAAAACGTTTTTCTTTGGTAGAGAAAATTTATGTTTCCGTCATCAACCGTTTTTGCAACATATGGTGTTTTTAGTAGAACATCTAAAGATATTTTTGAGAAATAAAATAGCTGCCGCTTTTTGCCGCTTTATGAGGTATCAACACTTATTATTATGTTGGTATTCATCAGTAATAATTTTTGTTACATCGTACAGTAAAAATAGAAAAAACATTATTATTCAAGATTTTTTTGCTTAAATAAATTAAAAACCTACAGTTTAACATACTAAAAGTTTCCATTCCTTAGTCATCGATGGCTGTCATTTCTAACTTTTAAATGTCATCGAGAAAAGGTTTTTCTTGTTTTAGTTTTATCCAGCTCTCAATTTGGAGATTATTTTACCTCCAAGTCGTGAACAGGTCATGTGCTGCACATAACGACATTAGCCCCGTGAAGCACGTGACCTGTCAATGACATTGGAGGTAACATAACCTAAAAAAATTTTTTTTACAGAAACCCAAAGAGTCACAACCATTCAGAGCTTAGAGATTTTAAATTTATGGTTTGAAAATAAAGGAAATCCAATTGAAAGATGTTCCCAAATTTACAATGGAATTGCCAATAGATGAAATATTCGAGGCGATATCTATTAACAATCCGCTAAAAAAAATAATTGAGATTTGTGACCAATTAACAAAACGATGGAAAAAAGATAATCGTTCGAAAAATTCATTTATGAAATCGATTAGTACGTGGTTACTAAGCGAGGTAATTTTTTCTCCACAAATGAATATATTACAAACCCCAGTTGTTTGGAAGACCAGAAAAATCATTTACAGAAAGCAGTAATAGGTCAAAACGAACAAAAATTCGAGAACTGGCAGATACATACGACAAAAATCATTTGAAAAGTGCGTTGAAGTTAATTTTAAAAGAAGAAAAAAAAAAGATGACCTAAATTTAATTAAAACAGGTCTTGAAACTACACCAACCCGATCAGCTAAAATAATGAACACTTGGAATAATCATAACAAAAAACCTATCAAGCCATATACAAATGCTGAAGCTCTTAGCCTGATAGCTGAACCATACTAGGATGTTCAAGAATGATTATGAAACAATTAGAAGAGACGCTAAGGAAAGAAACTTCGATGTTTATCCCTCTTATAAAAAAAAATTTGCAAGCAAAGGTCAATTGTTATCTATTTTCTGAACATATACAGGACACCGAATTGCATGCAAAGGTTCAACTACTTCAACTTTTGGATCATACTGTTTCGCGAATTATTTTACCTCAAAAAAATGTATTTGAAAATGTCGATACCGGCCTTACAATGACTTTAATACGCAAGTGGGGTTGCGACGGAAGTACCGGTCACAGCGAATTTAAACAGAATATTATAGAAAATGCTTCAGACTCTGATATATTTCTCACATCACTCGTACCCCTACAATTATTTTCAGTCAATGAAGTTGATCCAAATATAAAAACATGTTTTGGCAAAACCCTTGGCCGTCCTCCACTAGATATTGTAGGTCAATTCATATTTCTTTTAAAAAAGAAATTGCAGCTTTGACTTTGCAAGAATCCAATTCAGTGAAGAAAGAAATTGAGGAATTACATTTGACCGAATGTAGATGTGAGAATAAAACATTTTTACTGAAACTTGATTTAAAGATGACAATGATAGATGACAAAATTACTGGTGTTTTCACAAAAAGGAGTTCAAATCAAGCATGTAATATTTGCGGAGCTACTCCGAAAATACTGAACGACATCGAAAAAGTTAAAAAGAAGCCAATAAAGGAATCATCTCTAGACTACGGTTTATCCACTGTTCACGCGTGGATTAGATTTATGGAATATTTCATACACTTATCATACCGATTGAACTTAAAAAAAATAGCAGGCTAGGTCAGAAGGGGAAAAGGCAATTGTTAAAGAAAGAAATAAATTCAAATACGCTTTAAAAGCGAAGTGGGATTGAATATAGATAAAGTAAATCCAGGGGGAAGTAGAACTAGCAATGACGGGAATACGCAAGAAGATTTTTGGGCGAACCATCAGTAACAGCTAACATCTTAAATATCGACGAAGAGTGTGTAAAGCGCTGTGCGTGCATTTTGCAAGCTATGTCATCGGGATTTTCAATTGATGAAACTAAATTTAAAGAATATGGCGAAAAGACAGCGCTACTGTTGACATAAAAATATTCATGGTATTACATGCCCAACAGTATTCACAAGGTTTTGATTCATGGCGCATCCATTCTTGCCGCAGTCCTACCAATAGGCAAGCGGCACAAGAGTCTCGCAACAAAGACCTTAAAAACTACCCGGAACATTTTACTTGAAAAACATCAAGAACAGCCACAAACCAGGATCTCCTAAATATATTTTTGGTATCTTCTCATCCACTAATCACAGGTTTAAGGAAAATGCCTAAGAAAAATAAACAACTGTTTTTACCCGAAACAATAAAATTATTTAAAAAACATTTACCATCTATGGCTCCTAAATATATTGATTCCTCCGATTCTGAAGATGAAATCAATGTTTTACATTGATTATTTGTTTGTTTTTTTAATAATTACTTCATTTAATAATACATATTTGCAACAGACTTTTAAATATTTTATATTTATATCTTGTTGTTAATTTAAGACACAAATTTCATTAAATGTTATCACTGTATATAGTAATAAAATAATTTACCTACCAGTTAAGATTATTACAACTTTTCGTTCGAATATCGGACGCTGACACGTGTTTTTTTCCTGCATTTGCACACAAACGCAGACAAAATATTATATCTTACATCCTAAAAACCAGAAGAGTGAATTTTTTTGGAAAGCATTCCAGGATTATAGAAAAATAAGAGTTTTTCCTAGTTCATGCTACTATTCTTAATAGTTATAAAAGTTTATGTTTTTGGATATTACGTTTTCTTTCACGTTTTTTATATAAAAAAACTATGTTTATTTTTAGCTTAGAAAATAAAACGTTTTTTGTAGATACACCCCTATAAATAGGTAGGTATCTAATGTTTACCATTTCACAAACAAGCGTCAAGAAATATGCGAACAAAAAATATTCGTCAAATCCGAATTTATTCTCAGATATGAGGGAAAGCTTATGCTAAATTTGTAACTTTTAGATAAAAAAAGTATTTAAAAAAGTGTTAAAAAATAGGTGATTACCTAAAGGAAATCTTACAAATATGTAATGAGAAATTAATAAAAAGTAATTTAATGCTTGTTTAATTGGGAAATAGTAATATGAAGTAATAAAAAGTTCCAATTGCTCTAATTTCCCCTACTATGCGTTACTCGTGATTCAAAAATTCTAAAAAGGAAATAGGAGTTATACAAGTTTAATTTGATATTTAAGCCAAATATACGCTTAAAAACATAAAATTATAACTTGCGCTTTAAGTAATTTTTGCTGTTTATTTTTCCATTAAAAGTGACACCTGTCATGAGCTAATCAAATCCAGATGTGTATAACTTGTAATTTACTAACTAAAGTTTATTTTTAAGCGTAATTTACCTAATCTCTACCAATTAAAAACAAAATATGTTTAATCACAATTATAACCTACTTTTGGCCAAAAAGGATCTCCGAGAAAGCACTGTGGATTGTGGCAAGAGTTTATGCCGAGCGATATCCTAAGCGTAAGCAACCCTGCTTTACCTATTTTTACAAACTAGAACAAAATTTTGACGTAAGGAATCTAACAATAACGACGAATTTATTGTAAGTGAAGAGGCCAAAATAAATGTTCTGACGTATGTTTCGTTTGACCCAAATGTATCAACTCGCCAGTTAGAGCAAGTCACTGTTGTTAAACAAGAATCGGCTAGGAAAATCTTAAAGAAACATGGATTTAGGTCATACAAAATATCAAATTCATCACCAACTTTATGAACATGATTAGGCTAGGCGTTTGCCTTACTGTAACTGCTTTATTAATAAATATCAGAACAATAATAGTTTTCATTTAAATATTTTGTGGTCCGACGAATCACGTTTTAGTAATCTTGGTTTATTTAACCGAAACAATACTAAGTATTGGGCTGTCGAAAATCCGGGCTTAATCAAGAGAGTTTTGGAAAAAATGTATGGCTTGAAGTAATTAATACCGCAAAACTGCAATTAATAAAGCAAAACAGGCACTGCTCTCAAATGGTTATCCAAAATACCTCATAGACTCAATTTTCAAAAAAAGAGTTCATAAACTCTATAACCAAACAAATGCACAACAAAAAAATAGCTCAAATCGTAATACAGTAAAATACTTAACTTTACCATATGTTCTTAATTTATCTGAAAAAAATTAAAAACGTAGTAAAAGCAGAAAACATAACAGTAAGTCACAAAGGTTTTAATCTACATAATAAAAATTTTAGTAAATTAAAGACAGCTATACCAAAGGAAAAAAAGAGCAACATTGTTTACGAAATACCGTGCAATGACTGCAATAAAGTATATATCGGGCAAACTAGCCAATATTTAAAAAATCGCATTAACAGTCACAAATACGATAAAAGAAATAAAACAGCACTCACAAATCATATTACCGAAAACAACCATAAATTTAACTGTGATAATGTTAAAATACTTATTACCGAAACTAACATAAAGAAAAGGGAATTTTACGAAATGATCTACATACAAAAAAATTCTAACGCGATTTACGCAAAAACAGACACGAAAAATTTACACAAAATATATAATACACTGTTAAAATGATTACTCCTACAATAAATGGTATGTACATAGGTAATAAAAAAATATATATTTCCAAAAAAAAAATCTGTATATAATAAACCAAAAAAAAAAATCTTTTAAAAAATTCATAATTATATATCTATTATTAAATCCATACATAATTATATATCTATTCTCAAAAATAAATATCACATAAAAAATCATCCTGGTAATTTCTAAAACATATCAATTTTAAACTCTGCCTCGTAAAATATCAATCTGTATTACAAATATGTGCGGATTGCCATAAAATATTTATAAAACAAAAAACCACAATTATTTTGCATACTATATCGAGTGCGTCTAATGACATGTTAAGGTGAACGTCTTGTCTTGTCTTCCAATGTGTTACCATTGTTTTGGTCTGTGATTTTTAATAATATGAATTTTAATACTATATGTGTGTAATGTCTGTGACGTGACTAAATGGATTACTATGACCGAAACACAGAGATTTCCTCAAGTTTCTTTTTACTATTTATGTAAGTCCTAGCAATAAGTTAAAATTTAAAACTCTTTTTGACCGGCTTATCCCTTGTAGATTTTGAAAAAGGCCTGAACGTACTACCGAAACGTCAATAATAAAGATTTGTGCTACTTCCTTAATGTAGTTATTTTTTAAACTAAAGGGCCATATCCCAAGAATACATAATTTAACAATATACAAAGAGGTCCAAGAAAAACTTTATTTTAACCATATATATATATATATATATATATATATATATATATATATATATATATATATATATATATAAACTGGTGGGGAATCTGATAGGTACGGATAAGAGACCAATGCTAGTTTGTTAAATACATTTTTCTTCCAAACTATTTCCTTCTGATCTTAAACCTCTTTCTAGATCACACGTGGAAACGAATTTTAACAGCGGGTCACGGTTCGGTAAGACCAAAGCCGTGAAAGCACGCAGTAAAATATCAGGGAGGCCTGACATTTTTACCTGCTGAACTAAAATATTTCACTTATTCAGGATTTTTATTATCCCCCGATACTCCTATTATTTTGCATAAATTAAATAGTTTTTAGTAAAACGTATGAGATTCGCCACGAGTACAGTTGTCAGCTCGGTTGTCTGTCAATGTAATTCATGTACCTCGTCAAAAGTCTTCATTCAAGCTAACGTATTGTATTTGAGCAAATCTAGCTATGATCACTCGCGGGATATAAAAGAATCTCTTGATTCGTTACTTATGAAAATCGGTTTAGGCCGGTAATATTTATGCTAGACGTCATTGGTCCAGGCGTTTAGTCTGGGCGCTGTAACAAACCATGAATATAAACATACCTATATATACATACATGATAGTTAAACCCATTACCGTCCGTCTTATGCGCAGTCGGTTAAAAAGTTTACTTTTGATAATTTGTCAACAATAGTCTTATTTTGCATTATTATTTCATTCGATAAAATAAAAATTTACTACTAAAATAGGTAAATTTCGTTTACCCGTTATGAATCTTTCCTGTTATTAGGAAAGTGTGACCCAATTTAGTTAATTACGTAGCCATTTACTAAGATCTACATATATATACAATGTTTTTAAATATTAGTTCTTTCATATTGGGTTCCTACCAATATTTTACCAGTTTCTACATATGCCACACCATTTTATCCCTATATCACACTTAATGCTTAAACAAAATTTGAAATTAATCTAATGAGTAGTTTTTTTCAGGATTTTTTAAATTTTTTATTACGTCGCTATTTTGTTTTTCTGTCTTATATTCGTACCATGTTACCAGTTCATTCCTATGTAACACTTGAATTCTGTACAAAATTTGCATATTGGAATTTTACTAAAATATAACCAGTTCATTCCCATATGACCCTTAATTATATTCGGCCTCGTCTCATAAATAAAGACATATGTAGTACCTCCGCCTCTGGCCAATACGTCCACAATCTTGAAAGCTAAGCAAAAAAGAATCCCTTCGTACCCTTGCCTAACTCTGCCGATAGTATTCAGTCTTCGTTTTTGTGTTGATACGTTCACGTCGCAAGTGAATCATCGAAATCGATAGTGTAAATTCAGAATTTTTTTTTGTAGAAAAGCGTAAAAATTATGCCGAAACATAGAAAAAGAAGTCGTAGTCAGTCGGTAGAACGGTCGGGCTTTTATAAATTGTTTAAGAAGTTAAATAATAGGCTTAATAGTCTTGAAGAAAAATGCAAGGTTAAGAAAAGTCGTGGTCGTAAAATACGGGCACCTGTACGTCGTGTTATCAGTGACAGCGAAAGTGAGATAGACCGTTCTCGGTCTCCGTCTCGATCTCGGTCTCGTTCTGTTTGTAGAGAGAGAGAGAGGTAGACAACTATACGTCTGTGACTTCATCGGATGAGGATAGCAAAGATGATGGTGACACCGTACAGCCTGTGAGAGTTGTTGTTGTTGATTCCGATAGGGAAATAATCAATAATCCTGGTATTATCGCGACGGCGCGCGCCTGCGTCTCCTTCAGGGATAAGTGGAACAGCTGATAATAACGGGCACAGGGAAAGTAAAATATATTTCAATTCCAATGTTTTGTGAAAAAGGATAAGTCCTAGAAGGGCGCATTGAGGGAGAAGAGTTGTTGCTACCCCCCCCCCCAACAAAATTTTTTGTTTAAGACACCTATTTTTTGGACAACATTTTTTTTATTTTGTTTGTTGTCTAAAACCTACCTGCCTGTTTGTGATAACAGGTATAGGTACCCTCCAGTCTTTCTGTTAGTGATAACGGAATAAATAATATTTTTTTTGTATTACCTGTTTGTGATAGCAGGACACATATTTTCTGTTGTAATGATAACAGATTCCCTATTATGTGTATATCGTTGTTTTACCTGCTTGTGATAGCAGGACGCATATCCACTTGTGGAAAATGGATTATGTGGCCTTTTCTTTCCCATTACTTGATAATAGTTTTTATTGGTTGTGATATCAATGAATACATTTAAAGAGAATTTAACTAAACTGGTTCATTCTCTTGCAGATGAATCCAGAAACAATTTAAATATGGAAATTTTATCCATTTTGGGAGAGGACGGGGTAGAACTCGTATGGAAAACCCATCCATGCAGATATAGCTTTGCGATGGAATAATATTTTAACTGGTGGCCTGGATGACGAAACCAGAAATTGTCTAATTGAAAAATATTTGCCTCCAGAAAATTGTACCTTAATAAATCCACCTTCAATAAACCCCGAGGTAAAAATTGCTATCTCGGAAAGTATTTTACAATTACTCGCAGAGCAACCCGAGCAACAGAAAGCGCAGTCATCGCATATAGACTTTCAGGTTAGTAAACCATGCGGACGCCTGAGACATTTTGTACATAGGTGGCAGAGTTTATTTATAAATAGGACAGTGAGGTCTTATATTAATGGACTGTCAATTCCATTTACCAATAATCCCGTGCAAAAGTTCATTCCCACTGAGAATAAATGGTCTCAAAAAGAAAATTTAATTTTAAAAAAGTTATAAAGGCGCAATATCAGCTGTCAAGAAATGTAAAGAACAATTTATTTCAAAATTTTTTTTTTGTACCAAAACCTGATGGGACCTATAGATTAATATTAAATTTAAAAAAACTTAACTCCTTTGTGGAAAACAAACATTTTAAAATAGAAGATAATAAGGTAGTTGCCCGGCCAATAAGAAAACATTTTTTTATGTGTCGCATTGATTTAAAAGATGCTTATTATCTGGTCCCAGTACGAGAAGCACATCAAAAAATACCTAAGATTTATATTCCAGGATGTAATTTATGAATACAAGTGTCTACTTTTTGGGCTCAGCTGTGCACCTTACATTTTCACAAAAATTTTAAAACCCGTAGTTAGTATGCTAAGAAAAAGGGGGATCCTTTTAGTAGTTTATCTGGATGATTTTTTGATTTTTGGAAAATAATATAATGAATGTAGCAGAAATACAAATTTAGCAATTAAGACTCTAACATATTTAGGTTTTTTAATTAATCATACAAAATGCAGTCTAATACCTAGCAAAATATGTAAATTTTTGGGTTTTATCTATAACTCTTTTTCAATGGAACTATCATTACCAACTGAAAAGCAAGTTAGAATATCTTGTATTTGCAAAAAATTTTTAAAATTAAAAATATTTAAGATTAGAGACTTTGCAGAATTTATTGGCATACTGGTTTCAGCATGCCCAGCGATAAAATATGGGTACTTTCATTTAAAATCCCTAGAACGTTGTAAACATATCGCTTTAAAACAGGCTAAGGGTTGCTATGATGTACAGATGAAAATACCAGAGACGTTATTTTTTGACATTAATTGGTTTATAAATAACATAAATACTTCCAGTAATATTAGTTTGTCTAAATTTTGCTTAGAGATATTTTCTGATGCATCAAGATCAGGTTGGGGGGCTTTTTGCAACGGAAAGAGAACGTTGGGATATTGGTCAGATAAAGAACAGGTAGAGCACATAAATTATTTAGAGCTTTTGGCATTGTATTTTGGATTAAAGTGTTTTGTTTCAAAATTATCAAACTGCAATATTTTATGTCGTGTTGACAACACTACAGCTGTAGCCTGTATAAATAAGAAAGGGAGTGTTAGATTTAATAAATTAAATGAAATAACAAGAAAAATTTGGATGTTTTGTGAAAGTAGAAATATTTTAATTTTTGCTAGCTACATAAATACAAAGCATAATATAGAAGCCGATAGGGCCTCTCGTCAGGTGCACAAGGAGACGGAATGGTCTTTATCAGATAAAGCCTTTCAAAACATTGTAAATTGTTTTGGACAACCAGATATTGATATATTTGCTAGTAGGTTGAATAGAAAGTGTCCTATGTTTATATCATGGTTGCGAGACCCAGAGGCACGTAAAGTAGATGCCTTTACACTGGATTGGAGCAAACTAAATTTTTATGCGTTCCCACCCTTTTGTATCATTTTAAAGGTGCTTCAAAAGATAATTGAAGATCGAGCGGAAGGGATAGTAGTTGTTCCTCTCTGGGTCTCACAACCATGGTATCCTATTTTTAAGTCAATACTAGTTGGTGAACCATTAATCTTTAATCCTAAAAAATTTTTTACTTACCTTTAATAGGTTACCACACCCCCTTTGGCAGAACCTTACCCTGGTGGCGGGGAGACTATCAGGAGGGCGCTATTGTTAAGAAAGGTGCCTAGAGATTCTTTAGATATATGTTTAAGCTCAATTACACCCGCAACATTAAAGCAATATAATGCTGCCTTAAAGTTATGGTGGGAGTTTAGTATAGCAAATAATTTAAATCCCTTTAAAGTTGAAGTTCCAACTGTCCTAGAGTTTTTAACCACACATTTTAAGAGAGGGGCTTCATATGGAACTCTTAATAATTACAGATCTGCAATTGCACAAATAGCAGGGCCGGACTTGGGGCAAGATTTTAGGTTAAAAAGGTTTTTTAAGGGAGTTTTTGGGAAAAGACCAACCTTGCCTAAATATGAAAATACCTGGGAACCAGGTATTGTTATAAATTATTTAAAAAACTTTAAAAATAGTGAGATTAGTTTGGAAATGCTTACCCAAAAACTAGTAAGTCTGATGGTATTGGCAACGGGACAGCGTATTCAAACCTTAAATCTGATTGATATTGACAATATAATAATTCAAAAAGAGAGAATTGAAATAAAAATTCCAAGTCGAATAAAGACATCAGGCAGAAATAAGAGTCAGCCT
The DNA here is from genome assembly GCA_030620095.1 of Kuschelorhynchus macadamiae. Taxonomy (NCBI): domain Eukaryota; kingdom Metazoa; phylum Arthropoda; class Insecta; order Coleoptera; family Curculionidae; genus Kuschelorhynchus; species Kuschelorhynchus macadamiae. The sequence goes on along the minus strand of JAUTXW010004448.1, from coordinate 37,016 downwards.
TTTATAGTTTTGCCATTTTTTAATGAAAACCCAAATATAGGTGTTTCTAGGACTATCCTAGAATATTTGGAAAAGACAAAGAAATTAAGAGGCTCTTGTAAATTCTTGTTTCTCACATATAAGAAACCATATCACAAAGCCACCTCGCAAACCATCGCAAGATGGATAAAACACATTTGCGAATTTTTACAATAGACCTTTGATATCCAACCAAGAGTTTGCCCAAACAATTCTTAGTTTGTAAATTAAAATAATAATTAACATAAATAATAATTTGTTCGTTGGAAAGATGTTTGTTATTTGGTTTGTCTTGTTTTTTACCAAAACCTTTATATTATATGTTATGATATTAATTTTTATGTTTTCCTTGTTGTTGTAAGATTAGTGTGTTATAAACTGTTGTGATAAATTACATATTTATTACATTATTATGCTTACATACCCATAAGAAAAATTTTCTTTTTTTTTTAGACTGTTGATTTGCATATGTTTTGTTTTATGTTCCTTAATGTTGCATATTAACTTAAAAAATAATAAATATATATATATATTTTTTTTTTTTTTTGAAGTAATTAGTTGTTGCAACTTCTCTAAACATCTACATATGTCTTTATTTATGAGACGAGGCCGAATATAATCATAAGATCAGACGAACTTACCAAGTGATGTTCGATCTTGATTATATGAAGGCCTCGTCGAAATAAATAAAGTCCCAACCCAATCCAATTTTTTATATTTAAAAAAAAAAAAAAAACCCAAATTGTGTTGCAACAACGACTTTAAACTAGACTGAATACTATCGGCAGAGTTAGGCAAGGGTACGAAGGGATTCTTTTTTGCTTAGCTTTCAAGATTGTGGACGTATTGGCCAGAGGCGGAGGTACTACATATGTCTTTATTTATTTCGACGAGGCCTTCATATAATCAAGATCGAACATCACTTGGTAAGTTCGTTTGATCTTATGATTTTTGACTATAATTTGAAGTCATTCTGATGAGTAGTTTTCAAGCCACGCCGCGAACTTAGAGACAGATGGACTGACGCTGACGCAATTGATAAAAATGTTTTATTGCCATGTAAGGACGCTAAAACCTGAAAATATGTAAAAACCTGAGAGGGTGATTTTTTTACGATCAGAAAATGTTTTAATTGACTGCTATCTTGTTCGGTCATCTTAAATTAGTACCATAGTTTTACTAGTTGATTTCTATACTACAATAAAGTTATGGCAGACAATTTGAAATCGGTCAATTAAGTAGTTTTTTTCAGGCTGAATTCTTAAGTATTTTATTAAGCCCCCATTTTGTTTTGCCATATTGGATTTTTACCAACATAATTTTTAACTAGAATTTGAAGTTAATCTGAGGAGTAGTTTTTAAGTTGACAGACACACCGACAAACCGATGGACGGACCGACAGACATCTAGGGACGCTAAAACTTAAAAATATGTAAAACCTGAGAGATTGACGTTTCACGATTAAAAATATTTTATTTGACCGCCATTTTATTCCGCCATCTTAAATTAGAACCACAGTTTCAGTTTATCTCTATACCACAATTATTTGTGGCATACAATAATTTTTTTAACATTTCACTAAGCCGCCATTTTGTTTTACATTATTGGATTTTTACCATAATATTACCAGGTTATTCTCATATCACTCTTCATTTTTGACTAAAATTTGAAGTCAACCTGATGAGTAGTATTTAAACTATACCGCTATCTGACATACAGACAGACAAACCGACAGACGGACCGACGGAATTGATAAAACATTTTTTTTGCCATTTAGGGACGCTTAAACCTAAAAATATGTAAAACCTGATTGAATGATATTTACACAATTACAAATATTTTATTTGGCCGCCATCTGGAATTAGAACCGCAGTTTTACCGGTTCATCTCTATACCAAAATTAGTTATAGTACACAATTTGAAATCTACGAAAGCGTAGAATGGCTACAATTTTTTTATTTTTATTTTTGTAACAAATTCCGACTTTTAACTCGGAATTCCGACTTCTATCTCGGAATTCCGACTTCTATCTCGGAATTCCGACTTCTATCTCGAAATTCCGACGTCTATCTCGGAATTCCGACTTCAATCTTGGAATTCCGACTTGTAACTCGGAATTCCGACTTTTATCTCGGAATTCCGACTTCTATCTCGGAATTCTGACTTGTAACTCGGAATTCCGACTTCTATCGCGGAATTCCGACTTCTATCTCGGAATTCCGACTTCTATCTCGAAATTCCGACGTCTATCTCGGAATTTCGACTTCAGTCTTGGAATTCCGACTTGTAACTCGGAATTCCGACTTTTATCTCGGAATTCCGACTTCTATCTCGGAATTCTGACTTGTAACTCGGAATTCCGACTTCTATTTCGGAATTCCAACTTCTGCGTTTTCCAGTGACTGCACTTAATAATTATCCTTGTGATAAAGACATTTTTGACTTGTGTAAAATACTAATTGCTGAAAATGGCTAGAAATAGTATCTAATATGATAAAATCTAACCCCTGAAGGTGTAGAAGACAAAGAAACTTTAATAAATGAGGAAAAAATTAATAAATTATTAAATTCTATCCCTTGTAGAGACACCATGGACGGCAATGCAAGCCAAACTAATTATAGGATGCTTTTACTAACATATCTATAAATAATATCAAGTATAAATAAAAAGTGAAGCGAATCTCTAAAGAGTAGATAACTTAAATAGATTTTAATAAATAAGAAAAAAAATATATATTTTACTCCAAGAAGACTCCCTCGGATGGTAGTGCAAGCCAAAATATTTATAGAGGGCTATTACCCCGATGTCTGGAAATAATATATATTATGAATTAATGTAGCAGCGGGTTTCGGGAAGGGTAGAAAATTCAAATAAATTTAAATAAAGTAGGAAAAATTCAATTAACTTAATTACCAATGTGTCTAGAAATAACAACTCTATGAATAAAAGTGACAGGATTAGAAAACTGAAACAAAGTTTATTGATTGAGAAAAGTCATATTTTCATGTCCCAGGTCCCGGACAAAACTAGATAGTCAAAATATTAATTGGAAGTTGTTGCCAATAGGTCTAATAATAATAAATAATACGCATAAAAGTGGCAGTGAAGTCCTTAAGGGTAGAAGACCCCGGCCTGCCGAGTCATTCCAATATATTAATGATGTGTCTATTACAAACTTTTATGACAAATAGATCAAGATCCAAAACTGGTAATGAAACTTAATAAATTATAAAAAATGTAAATGACTGGGAATGTTAGTCAAAAAGTCTATAATCAGTAATGAAGTCTACTGTATTAGATATTTGTCAGCAAACCACGCATATCAAGGTACACACAGGACAAATTAAAAGAAATACCTATTCCTTTTGTTGGGTGTGATCAACACGAAAAAAATTTACAACCACGATCATTGAGTTGTACCTTATCAGTAGAATGCGCTTTATTTGTAAAGAGGTTTACCGAATAGATAAAGCTAAAAGAAAGAAAATAACGTGCTTGAAGAAATAATCAAAATTATAATTAACTTTTCACTGTGTTCATGTAGTCTGTTTTGATAGATTGATGTTCTTCCACAAAGTTAGAAATAAGACCAACAACGGAAACTTGATTTATGAGGATGTGATTTGCTAACAATTTTTTTTTGCTGAAATCATGTTACAGATTTTTGTTTTCAAACTTCATAAAATATCAATGTCTTGATTTGTGGAGGAATTCTAATAAATTATAGTTTAAAAAACTGACAGGCTTTAATAGTAAACTGAACTAAAAAAAAACCCTTTGGATGAGAATAAAGTGATTAACAAGAAAATTAATGTCATTGTGAAAACAGCGTGGGTCTGATATCAGTTATTATAAATATTTTATCAGTATTTCTGAAAGTAAAGTCAGTATGAATATGTGGCATAAAGGCACCCTACGCTTTTTTACAAAAGTTATTTTTTTTTAGTTCAATTTGCTATTAAAGCGTGTTTTTTAGTTTTTTAAACTATATTTTTTTTTCTTTTTAGTTCCATTTACTATTAGAGCGTGTTTAAAGTTTTGTCAAACTATAATTTATTCTTCTTCGCTACCTCCCTGTGCCGAAAATGGGTAATTTGCGCGCCTCCTGCCTTCCTTTTATATGATAGCCATTTCCCAGGGTCCCTCTCCGAAATGAAATTTTCTTATCCTGTCGATCTTGTTCATGGTCATAGATTGTAATCTAGCGTTATAAAGTGGGTACAAATCAAATGAAACTAATAAAAGCGTTTTAAAACAAGTAAATTTACTCGAGTATTATTTTAATCAACAGGTATCAGGGAAATTTGGTTTTTCTGACTTTATTTTAGTTATTATGTTTTGTATCATACATAGAATGTAACTGATTAGTTATGTTCCTGTCCTTACTGGAAAAAGTCAACCTAAAATCTCTTATACTTTGGTAAAATTTAATCTGAATGAACATTAACCGAATTGAAAAATAAAGATTAATGAATAATCGTTTAACGAAATATAAGTTGCTTTAATAGAGGATGCATAAACCTTTCATAGGTGCTAGTTATTTACTCAAAAAAAGATATGTTTTTAAACAAATATATTTCTTTTCTCCTAAAAGAAAAACAACAATAATTATATTTAAATTTTATGAATAATAGTAAATAATTGGTAAGTAAGGAAAAGAAAATTACAATACTTGAGAGTAAATGACAATAAGCCTTGATGAAGAGCGAAAAGACATATGCCCCCCCACTACAGTGCATATATTAAAATCTGAAAAAAAAAATTAGAATGAACGCTTCATTTGACGTTAAAAGAATATAAAAAAGTGATTGTGCTTATAAGCAGTCGTGTATTAATTACAACGCATTCCGAGATAGAAGTCGGAATTCCGAGTTAGAAGTCGGAATTCCGAGATAGAAGTCGGAATTCCGAGATAGAAGTCAGAATTCCGAGTTAGAAGTCGGAATTCTGAGATAGAAGTCGGAATTCCAAGACGGAAGTCGGAATTCCGAATTAGAAGTCGGAATTTCGAGATAGAAGTCGGGATTCCGAGTTAGAAGTCGGAATTACGAGATAGAAGTCGGAATTCCGAGTTAGAAGTCGGAATTCCGAGATAGAAGTCGGAATTCCGAGATAGAAGTCGGAATTCCGAGATAGAAGTCGGAATTTGTTACAAAAATAAAAATAAAAAAATTGTGGCCCTTCTACGCTTTCGTAGAAATCAGACCATTAAATAGTTTTTTCAGGCTGAGTTTTTAGATATTTACTATTTTGTTCCCCCATGTTGAATTCGTACCAAAATTTTACCAGTTGATTTTCTACCTAATACTTGCTTTTTGCACAAAATTTTAAATACATTGGATAAGAGCTTTTTTAGTAATAATTTTTTTAACATTTCACTAGGCCGCCATTTTGTTTTGCCATATTGGATTTTTACCAAAATATTACCAGGTCCCTTAATTTTTACTAAAAACGATAAAAAGTCCATTTGATAAACTAACAGACAAACCGACAAATGGACGGAATTGATAAAACATATTTTTGATATATAGGGAAAACCCGAAAATATGTAAAACCTGCGATATTAATTTTTTTTACAATTACAAATATTTGCCATTTTGTTCCACCATTTTGAATTACTACCTAGCGAACCTGAAACGTAAAGATCTGAAAAAAATCTCTGAGGGTGATTTTTTCACGATTACCATACTTTTACCCTTTTACGAGGGAAGTAATAGTCGATTTGTGTAAAAAACTTCGAGTGAGTTGATAGCATCCCTATATACTTTATTAATCCATTTTTCACTAAGTATATGTCGTCACGAGTATTTGTCTTATAGGTAACTTCAAAGTCGATTATTTAAGTCACAAAAAATATTAATGGCTACTAGTCACAAAAAATACCCAGAAAACTTTTCTGCATTTAATTATCGTGCTTCTATTTATTACTAATATAATTATTATACCTACTGAATTTTTCAAATAATGAAAATGGTATAAAACTCCTCAAATTAGTTATAAAATTATTATAAAGAAAAATAAAAGTAAAACTTATTATATTGACCGTATAAAAGAGCTCGGGTTTAAGAAACTACGTACAGCTAAAACTTTTTTACGATTTTATACGTTAAACAAAATCTCATCTTACTTTGAGTGAAAGCCACTTTAATTTAATATTTTAAAAGCCTTTTAATTAAAATGTTTTGTGCCTTTTCCGTAGAGGCGAATCCTTTTTGAAAGTCTCATGAAACGAAATTTCGTTTTGAAGAGAGCACTAGTAATATTTCTTTCTGCACTGAGAAAAAAACTTCTGTTTAGGTCTTAAATAAACGTATACAATTTATTGAAACATATTTTTATGCTCATAACCACCATAGAATCAGTTCGCAATGTTTAACTAGTAATTTTGTTCAGTTCAGGTTTGTTTAAAGAAATATGTATGTATGTTTCGTTATCTAGATAGCTTACACAGTGAAACTGTATATAAAATGTGCAAAAAAATATAGCCGGTTCTTGAGTAAACAGAACTCCATCATATCCCTTATAATTCTAGTTATAGGCTTAAAACATCGAATGCGGTTTACGATGTTCGGATTTGAAGGCGGTAAACGGGGATGTTTTCCAAACGGACAAAACTTCAACGTCCATAAAAATATATTGTGTGCATTTTGTTAAAAAAAATAATATCAAATTACTACTTAAGGTCTTGGATGACATTATTCATGCAGCCGTAGAGAAACATCTGCGCTGGTACTACTGAACTACAGAGGGAATTCGACACTCTGGATCATTGCCAAACTATACCACTACGGTTTCACTAATATTAGGGTGGAGTTTTTTAGAAATTATCTATCCAACAATTTTCAGTACGTCTTTATTGAGGTTAAGAGATCTAATCCTATACCAATTACCAAAGGGGTGTCCCAAGGATCTATCCTGGGCCCTTATTATTTTTTTTTTGTACCTTTGATATGGATCGTGCTGTCACGGATTCAACGGTACGCTGATGACACGCAACTGCGAATCATCTTCGAAAAAGCCAATACAAATCAAGCTTCTTAAAGGCTTAATGGTTGTCTGAACAGCGTCTTTAATTGGTCAACTAAAAACGATTAAAAATAAACCCGTCGAAATCAGCTATTCTCTTTTTTGGGCCAAGAGTGGGCAAACAATACTCTTACTTCTAGAATGTAAGATGTGGTGATTTCTAATGTAACAGAATACAGAAACCTAAGCGTATTTTTCGACTCGGATCTTAGGTTTAAAACTAAAAAGGTGGGTAAGGTCATTCAAAAATCAATAATTTCTCTTATAAATCTTTATAAAAATAAGGTTGTTTTGAGTGAATCTCTGAAAAAACACTTATGTGAGTCTTCGGTTCACTCGCATTGTAACTACGTATATATTGTATATGGGCCTTGCCTTGATATTCAATGTAAAGGTAGATTACAGCGAATTTAGAACTCATGTATTCGCTTCATCTATAACCTCAGAATGAGAGGCCATGCGACTTACAAATTGTCCACTTTGAAGTGGTTAAACATGCGTGACCGTCTAAAATTGCACCTCGCCTGCTTTTTACACAAATTGCTTGGGAGAGGCTATCCCCGGTGTCTCCGGGAAAAGTTAAGCTTTCGATCTTCCACTTATGCTCGTCATACCCGTCACAATGATCAGCTTAATATACCTTTACACTGAACTGCGCTCTTTGAGCGGTGTTTTGCTTATGTGATTCCCAAACTATTTAATTCTGAATTAATAAATAACTTTGTGAATTGTCAATATGCGTTGTTTAAAAGGAAATATAAAAATTATTTGATTAGCAAATATTAAGACCGATGTTTAATGTTTAGTATTGGATATGTAATAATTATTTAGTATTTAGTATGCCTAAATTTAGTATTGTAATGCTATGTGTTTCATGTAAAACTATTTATTATAGGTTTAGTTCTTGCTATGTCTGTTAAGTTTATCTTGTGTATAGTTAAGTATATTATAACATTGTAATTAGCTTTGACATGCTCGGTTAAGAAAACAGCCATGCTGCTCTTCGCCGAGTAAAAAATAAAGACGTTTCTATTCGATTCTAAATATAACTTGGAGAACATGCGGATCAGATAAACCTACATTTTAAAACAATTTGAACATATACAGGGTGCGTCAGAAATACGTGGCATATAAAAGTTTCATTTTTTTAAACGGAATTCTCTGGATTTACTCAATTAAAATTTATGCCAAATTTATTAAGGGTTACTGATCCTACACTATAGGGGTTTCGAAATGTTTTAATTTTATTGAAAATATTAATTTTTTCACCATCTGAATGATACCAAAAATATTCAGCGGAATCAATTGAACAATAAACTGTAAGTTTTGGAGACTTTTGTCCATGTGTATTAAGTTTTCATGTCATTTAGTAGTTTACGGTCTATACAAATGCATTATATATTTTGCCTGAATAATATCATGACCAACTTTGTTATTTTAAATGAAAGCATCGGTATGTTTTTATATTAAGGTAAAGTTTATTTAATTTCCTATCAAGCTACATTAGGGTTTTCTATATCTAAATGGGAGAGTCTTTTCATAACTTTCTTTTTTATTAGTAACCCTGTGTGTGTAGAATAATGAAAAATTAAATAATCTATTAAATTGTATTTAAATAAACAAAAACAAACAAAAGTATGCTTTACTGTGGCAGGAAAATTGTTACAATTTTATGGACAAATCGAAACTTACCTTAAAACAAAAAGAACAAAAACAATGAAAAAACAAAATATTTATCGAAAAAGAAATAATTTTTCGATAGGTCAATGCAAATACATAAATTGTAAATATAAGCGGTTAATTAATCCAGGTGATCTAGCAAAGGAAATAAACAATACATATGCGAGGTGAATAATTTCGATGGCATTGAAATTAAAATTACGCCAAATTAAACTCTATTTTGTTATCGTTACAAGCAAAATAAGTGAAGTTAAACAAAAAGTGTACTGAACTAATATAGTAATTAAAGTGTATTAGGAAAAAAAAAGAAAATGTATAACGTTGATCTAATATGTAACAAAAATAATTAGTGTTAACGGACTATCAGACTATCAGTTCATTCCTTATAAATTATTTTCAAATGTCTTGCATTAATTGACATTATTCATTATAAGAATCAATAACGCAGTAAAAAGATCTTCTAATGAGCTACCCTTTGTTTTTTTTTCGGAAAATTGCAAACATAGGGATTGTTTTTAAATCTTCTGGAAGATGTTTTGGTAAAGTTTTATAGTGTTGTAAATAATTGATTTTTTAATTAATTCTGTGGAAAGAATGGAAAGGTATGCCTAGAATTTCAGACGTCCAGTTCTCTTGAAACTGATCGTATAGCAAAGCAGGCGGTAGAACGGTTTTTTATTTAAGGTGTCAATATGCTTAGACCTATTGCGTTAGAACGGTTTTTTATTTAAGGTGTCAATATGCTTAGACCCGTTGCTATTTATATTCAAACCTAGGAATTTAACCGTCTCAACGTAGTTAATATTGCTTTTAAGTAGCTGAAGTGGTTGTAAAGTCCCATTATAAGATAAGGCCACCATCAGAACCATTTGCCCATACAAATTAGGTTTACCTGTACCTAATTTTTAGCTAATAGGGCTTTCCCATAGAGATAGTATTTTCTGAAGACAGTCAATGCTATTAAGAACCAACATAGAGAAGATACGTAAAACGATGTAGAGAAAAATTCTCGCAGGATAGAGGAAAGTAAACAAATAATGGTAATCGTTCCGTCAAAAACATTGACAACACATTTCCAGTCGTCGTAACCCCACAAATTCACGTCGATGTGACGATGGCAGAATATTTGAAAAGTAAGGTATTTCTCGACAAAATCATTATACATACTTCCCTTCGCTAGAAAGTACATCACACAAAAAATAATTTTTTAGTTTCTAAATATCTTTACATTTCAGGGTTCGATAAAATAAAGAAAATCGAAGCAAAAGAAGGCGGGTGTCCTGAAACTCTCATGACAAAGAGTGAGCCTGTAAAAAAAATAAGAACATTTATTATAAACTTGGGTCCAATAATGCTTCGTTCCAGAAAACTAAATATTTTTTGGGGTTTTCTTGTAAAATGTTTGATTTTTTAGATATTTAAAAATATAAAAAAAATCCTAAAATATTTAACACCCTATATTTCGTTTTTTTGCATCAATGATTATTAGATATTATTTCTTTTTTTTTTGTTGAAGAACCACCCTTTAATGTTTTTTTAGGAGAATTTCTGGAGACCCTTAAAGCAGATCTGATATGACCACTAATTTTATTGACAATTTTGTTATAAAGGATTTTAGTTCAGTGCAAAACAGTGTGAATTAGTTTCCAAAAATTAATTATGGCGGACAGTTCATTAATTATTTCTTTTATTGTTGAAAATATATATCTTATCAGTGTTATTATTTTGAACACTAATAACTTTAAAAGTTTAAAAATAAATATTTTGCCATTCTTCAAGCACTTGCATAAAGTATTATATTATATAGTATTATTACTTATGAGGTTTTTTTGTCTCTTGACTGACTTGATTTTCAACTACCACGGGGAAATAATTCTAAACAACAAACGCAGCCACTCAGGTATATTAATAAAGTTTGGTTCAACTTCCCCTTACTTTAAATACCCACTGAGGTTACCGATAAGTTAACGAGAAACTACATCTATATTACATTTGATATTCATGTACAAATGTTACCTAAATTAAACCAAATGCTAGTCATATTTATCTGTAACGGGGCGGATACGTAAACGAATGTGTCTGATATTAAACGACGCAAAACCGCCTGAAGTGAGAAGTAGAAACAAACAGCGTCCGTCAAACCCCTTATTACCGTGTACTTAGCCATTTTGCATGCAATACTTCGTGTCATGCAATATGATGAATTTAAAAAAGATTAAGTTATAGTCTCGCGTTTTCGATCCGAAAATAAATACATTAAAAATATTTATTCCATGGAAACTAAAAAATAAATATGAGTTAGTAATACATATTAAGTATTTGTATATTAGTAAATCCTAGGTATACCAGTAGCGGTGCCTCAATAAGTGCACTACCAAATTTCTTAAACAAACAGACAAAGAACAAGACGCAAATAGCAAGAATTAAAACGAGATGTAAAATTATCGACGAATTTCTTATCGGCTCATGTGAATATTAAGTCTAATTGGTGGAACCTTTGCCTCCCGCACTCTTTGTCCCCCGCGGTAGTCCGGAGACGTTTGATAGCTCGTGTGCACATGAAATCAGTGCACCTTGCTGTAGCTGTCGGATCGGGCTACTTTCATTTCTCGAAATGCAAGAATGACGGAATTATCGAACTCCAATAGCATTGGCCCGCAATATTTAAAGACAATTAAATTTTCCTCGCTATCTTAAAAAAAATAAAAATCAAAAGTTTCGGTCGCCCAAAACTAAATTTGTTAATTACCAATGTAAGTAAATGCAAAAGTCGTCATTATAAAATAACTTTTAAGATGCAAACTTATGAAAAAAATGACTGGTTGTGCAGGCATCAGAATGGATAAAATCCGGTGTTTTAGTACATTTATCCAAAAAAATTAAAAAGCATCAACATTCAAAGTCACATCTATCTGCTAAATTAGGTTATTGGGTAAACAAGATATTCGGCAACAGTTAAATAGTAAATACCAACTAGGCATTCAAAAATATAATGACCAAGTAAAGAATAAAAGGTATGTCTTATCTAAACTTATGTATTGTATTAAATTTTGTGGTGCTTTTGAACTTACTCTCCGTGGACACAATGATCAAAAAGATTCATTAAACCCTGGTATATTAAAGGCACGTCAAAAGACATTTAAGACATGTCAGGCACATATTAAAAAAGAAATTACCGCTTCAATTTTTGTGTCGGTTATGAGTGACGAAACAAGGGATATTTCAAATATTTTTCAAATGATTATAGTTTACCGTTATACTTTAGCAAACGGCACCCCCGTTGAAACATTTTGGGTTTTTATAAAATCAAATGAACATGATGTCGTTACCTTAGCTAGCTGAATAGAAGAAGCTTTAAATTATATTTAAAAAAATTCTGGTCAATTAATTTCCCAAAGTTATGACGGAGCAAGCGTCATGAGTAGTACCTGTGATGGTGTACAAGAATTTGTTAAAGATAAATTTAAATATGCCATTATATTGTGCTTATCAACTAAATTTGATAATGTCTCAGGCAACAACCATAAATACAAACGTATGTATTTTTTTCCGATTTACGTGATTTTACCAACTTTTTTTCGAATTCTCCACAAAGAGTTGCCATATTAGATGAAATAGTTGGAAATATGGTTCCCAGAGCATCTGCTACAAGATGGAACTTTAAAATTAGAGCTGTTAACACTGTATACGAAAATAGAGAATTATTTTTAGGGTGTAAAAAAGGAGAGTGGAAAAAATACAATCCATATCCAGACATCAGAAAGGCAGGTGCAGATTTAAGGTTTTTGCATGACCCTAAATTTGTTTTTTGGTTGGCAGTGTTTCATCGTGTAATGTTCTAGGTTGATATTTTATATTCACAGCTACGAAAAAGGGCTACCAATACCTTAATTGTAAAACGATGCATTACTGAGTTTGAAAAAAATATTCAAAAGGAAAGAGATAATATACATACTATTAGAGAAACCGAGTTAGCAGACATTGATGAAAGTCAAGCTAGGAAAAGAATGAAGACAGATGAGAGAAATTCCTATGTTTCCATGACTGTACAAGCTAAGGAAGTATGTGACACCATAATTGTAGAAATAAAAAGAAGGCTTTCGTTAACAGGCCGTTTGGAAATAGCATACTTATTTTCGGTGGAAAAGTTTTGAAACATATTCAGTAAATTTTCCTGTGCTACATTTAGATTCAGCAATTCGAAACTTTCCATTTTTAAATAAAAATAAATTAAAAACAGAGTTGGAAATAATATAGAGAAGAGCAGATTTTAGAGAAGTTTCCTAAGCAGTCCACTTAATTAAATTTTTAATTGAAAATAATTTCCAAACAGATTTCTTAGAAACATTTTTAGTGCTACAAGCAATTAGTACGATGCCTATGACAACTGAAAAAACTTTCCTTAGAAGTACAATAGGCCAGAATAGACTAACTGCTCTCGCAAGGTTATCTATTGAGAAATTAATCGTTCAAGAAATTGTTTTCGCTTCCGGCGGTTTGCCAATAGCACTCCCTTTTATTCTAAGGTGGTGCACCCACAAAGTATTGAATCACGCGCAGCCACTTAGGTATACTTATTTATCTATTTTTCAACGTTATTCTTGGTGAAAGAGACAAGGAATTTGATTTTTTGAATAGCATTCATAAGATGACCTAGATTCCGAAATAGAAGTTAAATGTCGTATCGAGATAGCAAGAAAACGATATAAGCCTTAAGATCCCACCGCGAATGGTCTGTTTTGTACGCTGTAGAAAGCTGGACTCTCAAAGAAAACTCAACAAATTGCTTGATTGCCGTTGTAATGTGGATCCATCGAGGAATGGTGCTTGTTCCTTGAAATAACCTAGCAATAAACGAAGAGTTCAAAGATGTGCAAGAACAAAAAGTAAGTTAGTTTAATCAATTAATGATCCATGATCAGATTAATAGCAATAATTTTTTGATACTATCAGTTATATTTCTGCATATCCAAATAGGACGGGCGCAAAAAAATCTGACGCTTCTTGAAACTCCGTGGGGAACTTAGTCGCCCGCTCCACGTCTTCAACTGCCTAACCAAAATATATGTTGAACTATGTCTGCTTAACGTGAAAGTTATTTTACTTGCAGATAAGCAGGACTTTTATAGGCCCGTATTTTACTACATTATAAGGTCCAAACGAATGCCATGTTGCTTTTACGAGAACACACATATGTATGTGATATTGATATAACAATATTAATACAGTGGGTTAGGTGACATATAAATTAAAATAAAGAACAGCGCTTTGTTTTATTTACAGGAATGCCTAGGTTTGAAAGATATTTTGATAGCTTTCTAATTCAAATTGAATAACAGCTCAGAGTTCTTTGAGATGGGCACACTATGCAAGTTGTTTACTGTTTTAGAGGCATACTTGTAAGTAGCATGTAGTTCAAAAATCAAGAAACACAGGGCTGCTGTCTTGCTTTAAAAAAATATTGCCTGGTCCAAATTACATTCCTTATTATAAAAAAGAAAAAAAAATAAGATCATATTTTCTAAATGTATTTGTAGCGTTGTTGTGAAACAAAATAAAACATAGCCTATTTTAAATGGTGCATCGTCAGGAACTTAAAACCAATCCCAATTCGTTGTATGTGAATATGTATCAATTATATTTTTTGTTCTTAAATTTTGCAAGGCATTTTTGCCAATTCGTGTATACAGAACGGAAGCTTTCACGGCTTTGGTCAATTAAGAAATCATGTTTCTTGGGACCATGTCAAATTGGAATTACTATTATATACGTTTCCCCTTCAATTACACGAGACATCTTCAGGGATCTTTACTCCTCGAGATCTGAACACTGAATGAGCTCGGAGAGATTTAGATACTGAACTTGTGCTGGAGGAACCGTGACCCTGTGTTAAGATCGGTTTCTGCTGTGATGTAGACCGTAACCCGCCCTGTTAAAGTTTTTTGACTCTCTAATTTTGTTTATCATTCATAAAATCCTGGAACGTCGGTTTCTTTTACATTTATGATATAACCAGTGGTATGTTGGTTTTCAGCTACAGCAGATTGACCACTTTGTTTCTTTTTAACACATCGTCCATGTTCCTTAAGTCTAGATAATATTGAGCGTCCTGTTTCTCCACAGGAGCAAGAAATTTATTATACCCCTTCTGTTTGAAAATGTAAAAGAACTTTCGAGGATCGCAAGCATTGTCCAATCTTCTTCTGTGTGTTGAAGATTGTACGTATGTTGGTCCGCCGAAGTAATCGTCTTATTCTATTTGTAGTGTGTATGTGTATGTGTACGTAAGTAAGAAAGAATAAAGGTAGTATTATTCTTTCGGTGGCTCCGTATCATTCTTCTTTCGCAGAGTTGGATTACTGTAACTTTTAACTGAACGCGTAATATTTTCAGTGCAATTGCCATTCCCTCTCAAAGATTCGGTCAGCTTGGATGTTTCTGATGTCAGGAAATTTTGATCAGAAATCGAAATGGCTCTACATACTCTTGAGTTAATAACCCATTTTTTGCACTGGATGGTAGTGGTAATCTATATTTATGTATCTTTTTTTATGCGTCGGTTTTCTATACACAGAATTTCCTAGTGTACCATTTTCTTTCCTTTGAACAAATAAATCGTTCCATTAGATTCAATTTCTATTGTGGTGTTCTTGATTGACGTGGTCCAGAAATATGAGGAGGTTTTCCCATACATGAGAGCAAACAACAAAATTGTCATCTACATATCTGAAACAGTATTTTGGTTTTAGTGAAGCTGATGTTAAAGCAACGTCCTAAAAGGCTTCCATAAAGATATTCACTACCACAGGTGATAGAGGAGATCCCATAGCTACCTCTGAGGTTTGTTCATAAAAAGTTTCTTGAAAAATGAAATAAGTCATCTACTTATTACTACAAGCTTCCACTAGGTTTATTAAGTTATTATGAAGATTTGTATGTTCCAATATGCTTTGTATAATGAAAATTAAGTCGCTAACAGGAACATTTGTGTATAGTGATTCTACATCGAAACTGACCAAAATTTATTCCGGATCCACTGGATTGTCTTAAGTTTTTCTTCGACATGTGCAGATCTTTTTAAAAAATAATTGTTTTTCCAGTAAATGGATTAAGAAAATTTGAAACATATTTGCCTAATTTGTTTATGGGCCAGTGTATTGCACTGATCATCGGTCGAAGTGGTACATTGTTCTAGTGTATCTTGGGGAGTTTGTAGAACCTGTTGATCTTGGTGATGCTTGGCTTTAATGATTTCTTCTCCACTGGTAGTATGTTGGATGCGTTAATCCGACTGATGCCGTCTTTGTACTTCACTTGTAGGGTCTGCCTGTATAACATTATAGTGTTATTATAAAAAAGTTAAGTAACCTTTTCCACATATTCTGTCCAAGACTACTATCACATTGCCTCTACCTGCTGGAAGGATAAGGTTTGCATCACTGTTTTTTTCTGCTGCGCAGAGATTCGACTTCGGTGGTTTTGAATTCTTAATGATGTTCGCTATCTCATACCTGACTTCATTGGCTTGCTTCTCGGTAATCTTCTGATTGCGGCTTTAACAAAGGATACTACATCTACGGGAATGGTTATCGGTGCTGTTGCGCAATTTTAGCATTTGGAGATGACGAAATGTTCTACCTCGGTTAACGGCTTCGAAGACAAGTTGATAACTGAATTCAGGAGTACTTCAAAGTTCTTTTGTTGCTTAAGTATAACTTCTTAGTGGTTTTTTTCTGCCTGTGCATTGGTGATGTTGTCCGAAGTTGTAAATATGGTTCCTTCAGGTGTAAAAGCTAATTTCAGGCGAATTTTTAGAAGTTCACGGCATTTGTATCGAATTTACGACGTATTGTCTTAATTTTTTTTCTAATCAATGCATTGCTGGCACGCTTATAAATATTATTATTGGTTCTAATAACGTGGTGTCTTGCCTGATACTGTCCTATGCCTTCATCTCGGAATCTTAGGGGGGTCGGGTATAAAAGCCCGCCTGAATCTCCCCGAGCTCATTCAGTATTCAATATCGTACAATTGAGTGCGAAACGTCGGATAGTAATTCCAATTTAACAGGGTCTAATCTCAAGAACCATGGTTTCTTAATTCGTATATATTTTCCTGTCTGAGAAAGTAAGAAAGTCAAAATCATACTTCTATTTGCTCTTTGCAAATTCAAAATTGATAGTTTAGTAAACAATAATAAAATTTTAGAAACCAGGTTTGTTTCAAAACTCTTTTAACTTGCTGTAGCACAGTAGTATTTAAGAGAAATATTCTAATGGAGAGAGCCTCCATTAATATGTTTAATGCATAGATCAATTGGCTTACACGTTTGCTTTAGCAATAACTCTTCAATTAAACGTCAGTCTTTGCTGATACGAAACTACACTAAACTGGTGCACCTGGCCGGAATTAATTTCAAGTATGGATACAAAGGCGACGACATCACATTTATAACCGCCCATATGACGCCCTATTTAATTAGATGAAAGACCGGTGCAGTATGCAACAAACAAACCCCATAGAGATACGGCTAAATTTCGTACCAGGGTCCGATCCAGCTTTTTCGTCACTCTGAGCAAAGGTTTTTTTTCGTCCATATATTTTGAATTATTTATTAAAATATTTACCGTGATATTTAATGTAGAGCTAGAAAATAAAAAGCTATGCTTACGTAATTTATAAGAGTGCAGGTTTTTTCAGACATATTAGTAATAATATACATTAAACATTATCCAAAAACATTGCCCTGTACAAATATAAACCTATTCAATAAAGTAAACGTAGACTGTAATCAATTGTAGGGCATTTTTTCCAAAAAGGCCAATGTGAAACAAAATATTCACTTATCTATAAGTAGGTATATTATGATTTTATTCGTAGTCAAATATTAGTCCCTTTTTAATTTTTTTATAATTCTTATGAAAGTAGCTTTCGAAAGATAAAGTCAAGATATCTCAATATAGTCAATTACTAGAAAAAAAAAGAATAGCCAGAGATTCGCAAATCCATACATCATTTATTAATTTATACAAAGCATACGATGGCGCTCTCTCATTCATTCTTTTAATGTGTACCTGGAAGCAGCGTTAGAGACATGGAAAAGAAGTTGCGAATAGAAGGGCATTCCTAAAGATAATAAAACGCTTTTTACAGTAAGTGTCGAGGGGGATCAGGCTCATTTCTCTAAGGAAGGTTATCTCATGGAGTTTATGCTTCAACGAAGAGTAGGGGCTTCGATCCGTTAATTGGCAAGACTGACTACCCGATAGTCAACTTTACAGCTGGATTTTTCACGGCTACTAATGATGCTCAAAGCATAAACAATGTTTAAATGTATGTTCGCTACCATAATCGACGAATTAAAGACTTAAAAATTAAAAGCTGTCTAAAATGGATTGTAATTCGATAAAAAAATAGTATTTAAGCAGTTATTTTTGCAAAAAGGAGATTGTTAATTTTTGTTTAACCAAGAAGGGGAGTAAACGAGTTATCTAAAACTTTCCTTATTTAATCTTTGCCTTATCTCTTATAGTGCAGTTGTCGTAAGTTCTTTAGTTATTTCCTACAGTATTGTTAAAAAAATATTTAGTATTAAAATATGTTGTTGAAGGGGATACAAAATACAGGAGATGACTCTGACCCTGTACGTTTCATGAATATTTTGGAATTCAATACTAACTTTATTTTTACTCAAAATTACTGTCCACTAGTTTACAAAATATTTTAATATCTTTCAAGCGAGCAGTCAACATGCTTGTCTCGCGATAGTAATGCACGTTCCAGTTGCCATTTCAATTCACATAAATGCAATATTGAGGTGGCTGAAGAGGTTACTCGTAAAATGGATTGCAAAGAGAAAGTGGTTCGATTTGTCCATGGGTACCCCTTTTGTTTTCTTTTTTCTTGGGTGATTTACGTTTTAAATTTGATCTCGAACGATTTAGATCTTAAAATAAATTTGAACAAACTCAAAATTTTATTACAAAGTAGAAAGCAATTAAGAAATCATAGTTCTTGCGATTAGACCGTGTTCAATTGGAATAATTATACGTAGCACCACCCTTTATTGCGCGACACATCTTTAGGGATCTTTACTTCACGAGATCCGAACACGGATTTTTTTTTTTTTTTTGTGTCGATGGGGAATGCTTTTACGCACGAATTCCCTTCCGGAAGAAGGGAAGACAGTGTGGGACTCGTTGCTCTGACAGGTTTCCACCTGTCAGAGTCAACAATACCCACTAAACCCCAACGGGCCCCCATCAGATGGACCATCATTGGGCTAGCCAAGGATCCTTCGATGGGGTTGGTGCCGTCCTTTCGGGAGAAACTCCTATGAAGGACATGGTCCTCGCTGTCGTAGGGGGGGGGGGGTCCTCGCTTGGCAGGATGTTTTTGCCACCTCTCGTTACTTGTAGTCATCTGAAATAAAAGAAATTATTAGTAATGAAAAATGTCGTCTTACCAGGTGGAATATTTCTCTGCTGTCCTCCTTTCTTCTGTCCGGATTGCCGCTGCCTTCGTCCTACTGTCCCGTGGTCCAGTCTGCCGCTGCCAGTGTCCCTCCGTCAATGTACCTGGTGGTCTTCGTGTCTTTGGTCCTCTTCTGTGCCCTCAGCGACACTGCTGTTCCGTGATCCGGCAGTGTTGAGGCTGAGGTGGGGTGTTCTTTTACCTCAGGTTCAACTGCAGCTCACGCCGGAGCCAGTTGAGGTACCTGGGATCCTCTTCTTTTACCTCAGGTTCAGCTGCAACTCACGCCTGAGCGAGCTGAGGTACCTGGGAATCCTCTTCTTGGAATTTGGTGGCCTCTTGTTGATACTCTTGGGGTTTCGGTGAGCAGGATCTAGTTCCTGAGGAGCACGGATACTCAGAAATTTCGATTTGCCCACTTCCATCCTAGAGTATATTAGCGCAGGAGCCCGTATCTAGGTCTCCTGTGCCTTGTCCAATTGTTGCGTCTTGGAGCTAGCGGATCATAATCTACCAGGTCCCGTAAGTTTTCGTTGGGGTGATTTTCTGCTGCCCTGAAGGCTCGGGTAGCCTTTTGCCGCATGAATTCTTCAATAGGTGTCCATTGAAGATCACGCTGCAGGTCCTCGTTCCTGATAAACCATGGGGCGTCAGCTGCCATCCTAATGAGTTTGTTTTCTGTCCTCTTTAGCTTCATAAGGTTGGTCTTAGAAGCATATCCGAAGGATGTGGAGCCGTAGGTGAGTTGGCTCCTAGCTACTGTTTGGATCAGTAGCAGTTTGGTCCTCAATCCCATTTCACTTTTTCGACAGAGCAGTGGATAGAGTTTACCCATTGCTTGTCTAGTTTTTCTCCTCGCTGCATTGATATGGTTGTTCCATGTCAAGCTTCTGTCCATGGTCATCCCTAGGTACTTGGCCTCGTTTGTCCAAGGGATCTCGACATCTCCAATTCGGATTCCAGCTGTTGGGACCAGTCTCCTTCGTTGGAATAGGATTGCTTGGGACTTCTGGGGGTTGATTTTAACCTTCCATTTGACACATCAGTCATGAAGGTTATCAATGTCCTCTTGCAGTCGTCTGCCCATTATCCGGGTGCTTCTGCTTTGGTGTAGGATGGCTGTGTCGTCCGCGTAGAGTGCTGTTAAGCCCTCTTCACCGATTGGGATATCGTGAGAGAAGATGGAGTATAGAATGGGTCCCAGCACTGACCCTTGTGGTACTCCAGCTATTAGTCCTCTTGGAGCTGAATGAGAGTCATTCACCTTGATTGTGAATGATCTGTCATTTAGGTAGCTTCTGATAAGCTTTATATTTCTTCTCTCGTATCCGGCCACCGACATTTTGTGGATCAGGCGTTGGTGCCACATTATGTCGAAGGCTCTTTCGATGTCCAGGAACACTGCTCCTGTGGCCTCTCTATTGTTGAATCCTTTGGTGATATACTCTGTGGTTCTGAGTACCTGCTGCTCAGATGAGTGCCCTGCCCTGAAACCGAATTGTTCATCTGGGATGGCATCTAGTTCTTGGGATTCATCTTTTAGTCTTCTGGCTATAGCTCTTTCAGCTACTTTGCTTAGAGCAGGGAGTAGGCTGATGGGCCTGTAGTTGTGTGGTACTGTCCTGTCTTTTCCTGGTTTTTCAATGACGATGACTTCTGCCTTTTTCCATGTGCTGGGCGAACACGGAGAGATTCAGGCGAAGTTTTATATCCGACTTGTGCTCAGCAAACCGTGACCCCGTTTTAAGTTCGGTTTCTGCGTATGATGTAGACCGTAGTCCATCTCTCTACTGTAGTTTTTGTATGTTTATTAATTTCAATTGATTCTCTATTTTTTCGTTTATAGGATTCTAAAACTTATGCTAGAGAGTTCGTTATCCAACTCCGCGAGAGAATAATGATAGGGAGTCACCCTTAGGTAGTATGATCTTTCCTACATACATGTCACTACCGAAAATAGGGGGATTACTTCGGCGGTGTAACATACGTAAAACCTTCACATAAGAAAATTGAACAACGCTTGAGATCCCCGAAAAATGTACCTTTTCAAACAAAAGGAGTATATAATAATTCCTTGCGCCTCTAGGTAAGAGTATGTGGGTGGAACAGGACGTTCAATATCCACTAGATTTAGAGGAATGAACAATGCATAACAAATAAACAAATTGTTCAATCTCCAGTAGCTGACAACCAGCATACCTATAAACCAGAAATTTCTTAGCATACATCATAGGTGAAATCCGATCTTAACACGGGGTCACGGTTCGGTGAACACAAGTTGGGTATAAAAACCACACTGAATCTCTTTTAGCTCATTTAGTGTTCAGATCTAATGGTGTAAAGATCCCCGAAGAGGGATCCCGCAATCGAGGGTGAACCGTTGGATAGTAGTTCCAATTTATCATGGTTTAGTCGTAAAAACGATATTTTTTAATTGACCAAATCCGTAAAAGCTTCCGTTCTGTGAAAGTAGGAATCAGTTTTTGCTATAGTTTATTATGTAGATTTAATTACGTAGATGGTTCAGGAATCGCTGTACTAGAAAGTACAAAAGTTTTCACCCCTGAATCAGTCCCTGGAACTTGGATATTAATCTTCTGATAACTATAAAATGTCTAGTGGTGTTGCGGCTAAGTTAACGAGAAATTACAACTGGGCCATGTTTGATATTCCCCTACATATGTTGACGGAATAAACCGAGGTCTTGGCAAACTGCACGTCAAATAAAGCTAGAGTAATAATGAACCAGATTTCACAAATGTTCTATGGGAAATACGTAGAGATTGCGATTCCTGGATAACAGAATTACTGCATTAAAAATGTACTAAGTATTCTGTAGAGATTTTGTTTTTAAACAGGTAAAAAATCTAACCCACTGGAATAACCATTTATGTATGAAAAATATAAAATGCCTGGAATGTTCTGAAATTTTAGTTAATGGGAAGATATCTCTATCTCTAGTTCATCACGGTTCTTTATATAAACTGCTGGCCATTTGCTTTGCACATCTCAAAATTTTTACCCAAATTTAGAGCAAAATTTTTCAAAAACTAAAAAAGTCACAGGGATGCGTGTAACAGTTTAATTTTGTTTTAAGTGCATTTCATTGTATGATTAATTTAATATTATAATCTACTACTTTAGTATTAAGTTTAGTGATTAATATGTACGCCTTGTTGGTTTGATACCTTAGATTTTAGTAGTTTTCTTATTAGAAGCGGTTACATTGTTCATATTTAAGCGAAATATAAATTCAACACCTTTTGCAGCAAATTTCGGTACACACAGTGTCACCTCTCGATAAGTAGTTAATTTTGTACCTATATCTGAACTCAAGTTATAAAGAAATAATTTTCAGTAAGTGGTATAAGTTTAGCGTTCGTTCATAGATGTCGCAAAAAAAATCAGTTCAAATATAATTGTTGGATTTATTTAATTTTGCCGAATTTAATAATTATATACTGTATAAGAAAAACTTCAAATAGCACTTTAGACAAACTATTTATTTCCCATATATTTTACAGAGTAGATATAAATTAAATTTTATTAATTTTGAAAACCTGTTTTCGAGTCCTTTATACAAGTCTTGGGATTTTCGTTTTCTTTGGCTAGATATGCTGCATTTTTAGATTCGAGCGTGTATTTTGTATAACTCTTCAGTCGCTGTAAAAAAAAAAGTCGATATTATGTATTAATATTGAACTGTAAATACTTGTATAAAAAAAAGGTTGCCTTGATAAATATTTCTTTTCAGATATACATAGGATTATTTTTAGACTATAGATACTATATATACACCACTTCATACTTTTTCTACATTTTATTATTCGTGTTTCCTTTTGCTGTGAATATGTAACATATAAAGGTATTTTCATTTAAGTTAGACATAAATAAACCAAAGGTATTTCTCGATTCAATATTAATATTCTTACCTTTTTTTTTCCTGAGACTATATAAACTACAGCCTTCTTATAATTTCTATCAATGTTTGATGTTCCGAAATTCAAATCGACTTTTGTTTTGTCCATAGTTGCATAATTACTTGGAGCCTAATATAAACTGAAATTTCGTTACGTCTGCGTCTGATGCATGATCCTAAAATAGTTAATAATTGTGTAAATAAATTCCTATTTTATGGTTAAATAATGAGTTTATACAGTTGGGAAAATTCTATTAAATTAAACTTAACTTACGTTTCATTTTTATGACATTTAACTACTCCTGCATTAGTACATCATTTTTTTTTTGACTCTTTGGTACTCTCCTCCGGACTAATATTTGACTTTTCTGAGTGGTCCTTTTCCATTAGTACTAGAGTAATTAATTAAATATTATTTGTTTATTTACGTTTCCATTTCGCCTAGGCGTTGCTTTTAAATTTCATGTTAGTTGTTTCTGTCAATGTTATTATTGCGTCGTCTCGGAACTTTTCGGATCTATTCGGCTAAGACTTCCATATTAACTTATTCTCGGAACCCTCCATCCGGTACTTCCTCATATCCAGAGCGCAGGCATCTTTTTCTCTGTTGCCAAGTGTATTCCTGCAATATTTCCTGTATCTTTCTCAACCAATGGAGAGTCGTTTTTCTTGTCTAACATGTTAATCATATCCTTGTTTTATTCCGTCTATCTGCTCTTTTGGCAAGGTTGTTAGCACCTGACATATTCTAGCCAATGGTATTCCGCCACCTTAGTTAACCAAAGTTCTAGACGGAAAGGAAGCTGGGGGAACACATTTTTCACTTTTCTGGTCACCTGCAGATAAACTACAGGTCTTCAGCGCGGGTCTGAGGAAACAATCCAGGAAAATCTTGGAAATCCGTTAGCGGGATTTTTCCTCAACACCGCATTAGTTTTTCGGGCACATTATAGTTTGCACTGTGAGTGTTATTTTTCGTGCTAGAAAATCTCTCTAAGAGAGGATTTGACCTGAAGATTGGACCAGACCGCCATTTTCCATGCCCTTGTACTTGGCACGTGAAACCACCTTTTTGACTAGAACTGAGTGACCCTATTGGATAGGGTTCAAGTCAGGGGCCAACTGTTAGTCACGGTCCTAATTTCAAGTCAGGGGCCAACTGAAAGTCACAGTCCTAATTTCAGTCAGGGACTAATTGCAACTGCAAGTCACAGACAATTTCAAGCCACAAACTTAACTTCAAGACTCGGGACTAATCCCATGTCACGGGCCTAGTTTGAAGTTAGGAGCGCTAGGTGCTGCTGGATTTGGTGACACTTATTGTTTACTTTTTTCTTTATACCGTAACTGATAACATACTTATTGTTTATATATTTTTTTCTTTTATACAGTAACAGATAAATAGATTTTTTTTTTCTTAACTTCATGTGTGTGTTTTATTTAGCTCACTCTTTTTCTTTTAAAGTATCAAGAGGAAGCAAGTGCCGCGAAGAACAAGGGGCTTTCCAATTTAAGTCGTTATAAATTGGTGGCGCTCATTTCTTTTTTTTTTTTTTTTTTTTCTTTCTTTAAGACATCTTACGTTTTCCCACGCCCTACTCTCCGGGTTAATTGAGCTAGGGCATCTACATTGCACGCTCTGTTGACCACGAGCTGTAATATTGATACTTTTTTGTGATCGGAATAATTTCAAATAAAACAGTAATAATAATTATTATTAAATAAGAGCGTAGCAATCTTGTACCTTGGTTTTGAGAAAATCCAGGGTGACATGCGGTTTTCGATATTTAAAAGCTCTATCTGACTAGAATTGGTCAAAACTACCTCGGTTCATCAAAATAGTCTTCCCCATAATATATAGGACGTTATATAAAATCGTGCAAATTTTACAAAAGTTCGTAAGTCTCGAGTTTCTGCAATTTTTAGTTTTGTTTAATTTTGGGCATGTTCTAAACCATTATCTAAAACAAATTTGGCGGTTTTTTAATTAATTCATTTGTTTTTAATACAAAATGGCGGCGTCACTATGGAGGAGGGTTAAAATTTTACAATTAGATTGAAATTTGACATATGGGAGTTTTAGGAGTTGCTGGTCATTTGCTTTGCACATTTCAAATTTCTTAAACCAATTTAAATTGATATTGATTGAAAATTAAAAAAGTTATATGTTATATAAAATCGCGCAAATTTTAGAAAAATTTGTGTCTCGAGTTTTTGAATTTTTTGATTTTGCTTAATTTTATGCATGTGATGATAATTCTTCGACCCATATCTAAAACCGTTTTGGGTGGATTTTTAATTCATTTTTTGTTTTTAATAATATACAGTGTAATTTTAATAATATATTAATTTACCACAAAAAATATTTTTAACGTTTTTATATAAATTTTACATATTTATCATCACATATTTAAAAAGATCAGTATACCCATTGCTCTCTAACAACGTTGGCCAACTCCAGACATATAAAGCCTTAAAACTTTAAATTTTTAACCAATATCAATTTAAAATTGTTTAAGAAATTTGAAATGTGCAAAGCAAATGGCTATCAACTCCTAAAACTGCCATATGACAAAATTTTAATCTAATCCTAAAATTTTAGCCCTCCGCCAGATTCAAGCCGCCATTTTGTATTTTTAGTTTTGATATCATAGTTTTTTGTGTAAATTTTGCTCACACAGGTAATTAAGTTAAATTTAATAGATAAACCTATATAACAAACGTTTTGTATAGCAACTTAAAGGTTGTTGTCAAAAGGTAAAAATTCTTTTGTATAAATATGACTATAGTCTCTGAAAATTTGCTTAACTTATATTGATGAGGATCTTTAAAAAAATTGCAAACACTTTGTTACGTTACATATTCAAAAATTGTGTAACACCCTGTATTATACAGCTATAGTTTTTTTGATTAACACAATCTTAACTAAGATAAAATTATGTAAAAATTATCAATTTTAAATAAAAAGAGAATAATTAAAAATAATTTTTTTTTGGAAGATCAGAAATTATTAAATTTACTCCGTATATTAAAAATAAATGAATGAATTTAAAACCTGCCAAACTAGTTTTAGATAATAGTTCGTAAAATAACATAACGTGCCGAAAATTATACAGAACTGAAAATTGCAGAAACTCGGGACTTACGAACTTTTGTAAAATTTGCAAGATTTTTATATAACACCGTATATATTATGCGGAAGACAATTTTGATGAACCGAGGCAGCGTTGACTAATTCTAGGTAGATGGAGCCTTTAAATATCGAAAAACGCATCCCTGTAACTTTTTTAGTTTTCGAAAAATTCTTCTTTAAATTTGGGTAAAAATTTTGAGATGTGTAAAGCAAATGGCCAACAGTTTAGATAAAAGTTAGAATGAGTTAGTTATATCTCCCATAATGCTAAGCATTGCATTTCCATTTAGAGATAACGATATATTAATAGGAGGCAAAGGACGGTGTTGAATCACTTGTTAGTCCGCTCTCGTTCTTTAAACTTCTAAATTTTCGATTTAAAAATAAATTGTTTTTCCTCAGCAATCAACGTAATTAGTGGGGAAACATATGTTTTAAAACCTTGAAAGTTCTCTTGGGAAATTTTAACTTGAGAACATAAAAAAAAATTTAGGAAATTTATTTTTTCTACAGTAAATTCGGCAAAGTATCCCAAAAAAAATTAGGTTTTGGTAACTTGAGGGTGTCCGGTAAGTAATAGCTCATAGCATAATTGGAAATACGAGAGTGCATAATATGCTAATTGAACTAATAACGCCTTCATAAAATGTTGCTCGGTACTGGGTATTAAACATTAAATTGATTTTTTTAAAAACGTCGTAATTTGAAAATGACCTAATATATTTAATTCGAAATTGGCATGTTTTCGAGGCCGAAAATGTAAATCTGCACCCCGTTTTCGGATTAAAGAACAACAAAAGAAGCGTGATATTTGGTTTTATGTTGTTAATTTTATTTAGCGAAAATTGCAAACTAACTGAAATCATTTTACTTTATAAGCTAAATTATTAATTAATGATATTTATTATTGATTGAGCCCACTCATTTATGCTATAATAAATACAATGATAATAATATATTTCATATTAAACTTCCATAACAATATTAGGATATTAATTATTTGTATACTACATTAAATAAATACAAATAATCGAGTAGATTACTCTGTTAATTCTAGTTTCAAACATTAATTAATTGATATGATATTTTATGAACTGATCATTAAGTTTATTGTTAATTTAAAACCTCGTTTAAACCTATAAAAATGCAGCTTACATAAGGTAGATAATTTAAATTTTATTTACAGTTTTACACTTTATTGTACATGACGTATTAATTAAAGTTGAATCTGGTAATTAGAACTACAAAATAACATAGGTTTAAAGATATATATATATATATATATATATATATATATATATATATATATATATATATATATATATATATATATATATATATATATATATATATATATATATATATATATATATATATATATATATGCATATATATATATATATATACATATATATATATATATATATCTATATACATCCCGCTATATTCAGAGCGTCCATTCACGATTCCTTATACCGAGCGTCCATCAATATTTTCCAAGAAATCCCTACTTTATCAAGTGAATATTTTTTATCTTTTAATATTAGATGACCCTAATAGCTTGTAGAATTAATTACGCTACGATATTTTTTTAGAATTTTTATTATACTAAATTCGCGGCGTCCTTTTATAAAATTACTTCCGGGCGTCCAAAATATGCAGACATTCTGGATACCTAGCGCCCGATTCGAATATTTTGCTTTTAGTAAGGTGAATACTGAGCGCCCGCAGTGTAGCCAAATTTATTATATTATATGTTTGTTACGGTTTTCCTTTTTTCCTTTCCCGCTGCATATCTGAAAGTAATAGGCCTACCTATAGGTTTCGTAATCGAACATAGAGCGTTTCAGATTCCAGCCACATCAATGAGGCATCGGAAAGGGTATACTTTTTCTAATCTACAAAATTGATTTATCAGTTTGTTAATATTTTGCGATTTTTGAGGACCGTTTTTTTAATACAATGACACTTCAAAAAAAGGAAGTTCTCAATTCGGGGAATTAAATGTAATGTTGCATGTCATGTTGTAAGTTTTTGAGGTCAAATATTGCATTTTCGGTGATACAATATGCGTTCATACCTTTGTTAGCTTTCTGTATACAGGGTGATCAAAAAAATATGATAGGGGGTAAAAATTGTAAATGTTTGGAAAATATGTATGTAGTAAAATAGTTTCATTACTTCAAGATTTTAGGTCAATCCCTATTCATTTTGTCACATGCAACCGTCCGCCTTAAGGGTAGTGGAGGGTGGGAGTAAAATATAAAGTTGCATGCCATTTTATAAGTTTTTGAGGTCAATTAATTCATTTTTAATGACGATGTTTTAATAAAAAAAATTGGGGGGATGAAAAGGATGATAGGGGTAAAAAGGACGAAAAGGGGTAAAAAATTCGAAATGTTTGGAAAATATGGAGGAAAATACAGTTTCATTATATCATTAAGATTTTAGGTCAATTCATATTTATTGTCACATGTAACCCACCCCCTTAAGCGTAGCGTGAGGGGGGGGGGGGGGATATTAAATGTAATGTTGCATGTCATGTTATAAGGTTTTGAGGTCAAATATTGCATTTTCGGTGATACAATATGCGTTCATACCTTTGTTAGCTTTCTGTATACAGGGTGATTAAAAAATATGATAGAAGGAAAAAAGGGCGATAGGGGGTAAAAATTGTAAATATTTGGAAAATATGTATGAAGTAAAATAGTTTCATTACTTCAAGATTTTAGGTCAATCCCTATTTATTTTGTCACATGCAACCCTCTGCCTTAAGGGTAGTGGAGGGTGGGAGTAAAATATAAAGTTGCATGTCATTTTATAAGTTTTTGAGGTCAATTAATTCATTTTCAATGACGATGTTTTAATAAAAGAAAATTGAGGGGATGAAAAGGATGATAGGGGTAAAAAGAGGGTGAAAAGGGGTAAAAAATCCGAAATGTTTGGAAAATATGGAGGAAAATACAGTTTCATTATATCATTAAGATTTTAGGTCAATTCGTATTTATTGTCACATGCAACCCTCCCCCTTAAGCGTAGCGGGCGGGGGGGGGGGGGGAGTAATGTTGCATGTCATGTCATAAGTTTTTGAGGTCAAATATTGTATTTTCGGTGATAAAATATGCGTTCATACCTTTGTTAGCTTTCTGTATACAGGGTGATTAAAAAATATGATAGATGGAAAAAAGGGCGATAGGGGGTAAAAATTGTAAATGTTTGGAAAATATGTATGTATGTAGTAAAATAGTTTCATTACTTCAAGATTTTATGTCAATCCCTCAGATGCAACCCTCCGCCTTAAGATTAGTGGAGGGTGGGAGTAAAATATAAAGTTGCATGCCATTTTATAAGTTTTTGAAATTAATTAATTCATTTTCAATGACGATGTCTACTGACATAAGTTTTCTTAAGAGATTCTCGTTTTGTCTAAAAGAGGTAAATATACAGTAAAATAGTTTCATTACTTCAAGATTTTATGTCAATCCCTCAGATGCAACCCTCCGCCTTAAGATTAGTGGAGGGTGGGAGTAAAATATAAAGTTGCATGCCATTTTATAAGTTTTTGAAATTAATTAATTCATTTTCAATGGCGATGTCTACTGACATAAGTTTTCTTAAGAGATTCTCGTTTTGTCTAAAAGAGGTAAATATACAGAATCCCTGGATGCACGTATTATGCCTGTAAACGTTATATATTTCATTTTAAGAGAAACGCATATTTTACATCAAATGTTTTGCTGCCTAGAAACTTAAAGGCAATATATATTGGAATGTAAATTAGTTTTACAGGTTGTCTTCTTGGTTGCCCTGATAGAGTTTTTGAAACATTTTATAAAGATCATTTCAAAAGAAATAGAGAGTTCTAATACTAGGTCTATATAAATAATTTAGGTTAACTTATGAAATTTTGATATTTTTCAAGCTAGGCAAGTTTCTTGGGAGGATTTTTTTTGACTATCACGATTTAATACACGCTGGTCTAAACAAAAGGTATATAAAAAAAACCTAGTCCTCTAAATCACCTTTTTTATATTTTTAACGCTATAAAAATGGGATTAGGTTTTTATAATTTTAAGCGACGAAATTTTTTTATAACTAATGACTTTTTCTCCCAAAATAAAAATAGCAAAGTTATAGGTATGTCCATCTAGATTAAGAGTATGCCACCTTTTTATAGAACAGGACCATACCTAAAATTAGCAGTAATATCGCGAACATGATTTTTGGTGTCAGGTTTACCATATGCCCTTCATCTGCACTTATCCGAATATTCATTATTGTTTAATAATCACCTTAATGAACCACTACTTAAACATCATAGGTACATTTAGGAATAAACATTGTAAAAAATTAATTTCAGCCCCAAGAATATATATCTCTCGCGCTCGTATCACACGGACTATGCGAAAATTGAATGCACCGCGGGCGTTGGCAAAGTCTGTTCCTAATTTTTGTTCTTGACTAGAAAAAAGTTCTTCACTTTCATTCTATTTGTTTTTTTGAAGATATAAACAGACAGGCCGCAATCTTGGTAGGGGTAAATATCCCTATTACCCCCCATGCTTATTGGCGTCCTGCCTATTGAAAATGTTAATATCACCGCAAATGAATAGAAATTTAATTAAAAATGCTTGATTTTTAATGTATAAATCGATAAAGGTGTTTCGATTTTTAATTATTAATAACAAGACAATCGAACTTGCAAAAATATTATTTTTAAAAAACGTATGTGAAGCTTCGTTTTTGGGGAAACAGTATTTAGATAAAAAAATAGTTTTCAACTTTTTTAAAAACGATTTTTTCCTAAACTCTGTCTTGTATAGTAAGAGCATAGTTTATATTAATAGTTAAATTTAACCGAATACCTGCAAAATAAAGCCTTAAAACATAATATGAATATTTAGATATATTTTTTCCAGTTTGACCCTATTAAATTTTCCTGATTAAAATTTAAAAAAAAAACCTATGTATTTAATTTTATTTTTGTATTTCATGTATTTAGTTTTTTTGGTGTTCGATTTGAATAAAAGTTTTACTTTTGGGTCAGTCTTTGTAAATCTAGCGAAAATTCTTGAAATCTCCAGAACACATTTCCATTGTAAATGAATCAGAGTTACACCCAATTTCCATTAACTGCAGATGATACACATATTTGGCGAAACGTCCAGTATATAATTGCGCTATGTATATTCCACCATTTGAGGTTAAACTTGAACTGAGCGACTTGACTTTTTGCAGAGATTACCATATTATGTTAGACAAAATGATTTGTTTCGAAGCCATTTCAATGCCCCAGGCCAGACGTAACAGTTTTAATGTGTATTCAGAACTATTTAAAAACGGCAACAATAAAACAATCTCCCTTATCAATAATTTTTTTTTATTAAAAACATACAAAAGCTGACATCTTTGATAGGCGTCGGTTATAAAAAACTTAATTCAAAATTATTGAAATTTTACATATACAGTCAACAGTGTGATGCACGTAAGATAACCCACTATACCTTCTCTGGAAAGCTAGAAATTACGGAAAAAGTTAAATAATATATAAAAGTTTATCTTGATGGTTTCGGCTCTTACTTGATGAAAATCCATTATAATAGTTTATAATAAAAACACTCGTTTTCGATTTTCACTTGTATATTGTCAAACATGACATGTTGACACAGCAACTTTTCCAAATGGAAAGATTTTAAAAAATAACATTGAAGTTATAATGGTCTAGTGTCTGTGACGAACAAAACAAATACTCCACTTACGCTGAACTTTTTAAAAACAGAGAATCACATTTTTGACGACAATTTCCAAATTTTACATGTAGAACAAAAAAGTCAAAAATTAAATTTGTTAGAAGCTTTAGAAATTAATAAATTTAAACGTTCTGAATGTATTTTAAATGACCAGTTAGATATTAATAATTCCCCTCTTTTAAATTTGTATAATTCTGTTTAGTCTTAGTAAAATTACTAATAATAATTCACTTTTGTTATCAAAACACAGTAGTATGCCTAGGATAATATATGTAAATTGTATAGACTATTAAGTTCACATCTTTTTTCTATTACCCGCAAAATTCCCATATTTATATTTATTACGTTCTGTATTTCACACTTTTTTTATATTCCTCAACAGTTAGAGGTAAATAAGTTCATTACCAGGTACCTGTATTGTTCGTCACAGACACTAGACCATTATAAATACAATGTTATTTTTTAAAATCCTTACATTTGAAAAAGTTGCTGTGTCAACGAAACATATGTCATGTTTGACAATATACAAGTGAAAATCGAAAACGAGTGGTTTTATTATAAACTAATATAAAAGTTTATAGTTATTTTATATTTTTATATAGACAGAGTGAATCGTTTTAGTTGGGTTACTATTAATTTCGATATTTTAAATGGGACATCATCTATATTTTTACATTTTTAAATTCTAGAATGAATTTTAATTACATTTCATGTAACCTGTCCTATGCCTAACCCAAATTCTATTTTTTTTTTCTTGACATAAAATCTGACATTTTGGACACTTTAACTAGCTCTAAAATGGTTTCATATAATAAAACGATTTGCACGTTCTATCTTAGTTATACATATCTATAAATTTATATCAACTTCCGGACATAAATTTTAGCTTCCCATTTTAAACGAAAGTTGATGCCAGTTTAAGGAGATTAAGAAAGAAAAACAGGAAAGTGTTAACCGGTTTATTATGAATCAAACCATTTATATTCTATGTCCAAAATAGCAAATTTGAAATATTAATATGACGAAAACAAATGAATTTAGGAATAGTACATGACATGGCAATGTAATTATTAGAATTCATTGTATTGAATTTAAAAATGTTAAGATATATAGCGTGTACTATTTAATATGATGAAGCTGATAGTGATCCACGGGAAACGATTCACTCTATATACGAGTATACTATACAAACAAAAATATTATAATAGAACTTCGCTTTACATCAATAAACTTTTATATACAGTGTATCCCAGGATAGGTGAATAAAGAGGTGTAAATAACCAAATATTTTGCCTGCTTGATTAGCGATTATTTTCAGTCATTCTTTTATTTTTGAAAAGTCAAGTATGACTTGATAGAAACATTTTTTTTTATTTTCTGTGTAGATGAAGTACATTTTTTGAACAAGATATAAAAAAAAACACATTAGGAAAACTTTTTTGGAATGGAATATTAGACCTATATGTCGAATTTTTAAGATATCGGACGACTTTAATAATATTACAATTTCGCTGTTTAATCCAAAATGCGAAATTATTAAAGTCGTGGGATATCTTTAAAATTCGACATGTAGGCCTAATATTTCATTCTAAACCACTTTTTCTAAAATATGTCTATACCTTTTACAAAAAATATACTTTACCTGCACATAAAATAAAAAAATCGCTCCTATCAAGGCATACTTGACTTTTCAAAAATAAAAGTATGACCGAAAATATTCGCTGCTAATCAAGCAGGCCTAGGCTACAAAGTGTCAAATATTAGCTACACAATTTTTGGTGGTTTAAACCTTCTTGTCCACCTATCCTGGGACACACTGTACATATATTTTTCCTAACTTCTATAATTTTCCAGATAAGTTAGTTAGTTATCTTACGAGCACCACCCGTACATTTACACAGATTGTGAGGTGTGCACTACTTTAATAATACATCATTAATTTAGATAATAACTTTGCAAGAATTTTAATCCAGATATGCACAGCACAGCATGTTGGGAAAATGTTCATAGCTGGTTTAAAACTCGAATATGTGTTCTTATTACCGATAAACACTAATCTATAATCTTGCTTACACAAGATTAGCAATAAAAATGTTTACATTAATAATATCTAATAGTTTTGTGGTCTGTTTGCTAATTAGCTTTTTATGAACTATAAAAAAAACAAATGTTTTTTATTTATTCAAAGGAATGCGAAATTTTATCTCTTGGTTACCCACCAAACTGACTGATTTACTCTCCCTATTTTACACATCCATCTAAACTAAGTTTGTGTTCTTTTAGGTTGTTTAACCACCGAAAAGTTGCAAAAAATATATTGGCCTAATTTATATGGGAACTTTCAACCCCTTACAAAATAAATTTATATATTTCAAGGTTCGTTTTTGGGGATATATGGAGTTTAAATTTTAAAAAATAAGTTTTTTAGAAACAATTGTTTTTTAAAATTGGCTCGTCGATTTAGAGCAGTAAGCACTGTAAGCAGAATGTTTTAATGCAATATTTAAAATTAACATAATGTTCCCAAAACAAAGATTTAGAACATAGTAATGCCAACATTTAGTTGCAATTTTGCAAGTTCTAACACCTATTAAATTTTCTTGAATAAAATATATTTAATTTTTAAATTCCGAACATTTGCTTTTTTTACCTTCGTTTTGAACAAAAACTTTAATTTTAAGCCAGTCTTTATTTTGAAGCGCTTCGGGATGAAGACGTTTAAGTTCTTCGCACTCGTATCTCTTTGGAGCCTTTTTGTCTCTTATATGCTGCGAGAAAAATTCAGTAACAATATTTCTTTGTTCATTGGTCCACTTAATAAGCACTCTTTTTGGCTTGCTTAAAAGATATTTTTCTTTCTTCTTGGGAGTTTCAGAAGTTGAAGGTTCTAATATTTCCGGTAATGGCGATTTATTACGTACTTCTGGAACATTGTCTATTAACAAATCTTCTTCGAGATTGAGGTTAATATCGTTAAGCGTTTTTCCCTTGAACTGACCAGCTTGTCCCTTCTCCATAAGCAGTAGGAGCTTGGATATTTTAGCGGTTTGATATATATCATTCGGTAAACGGTAGCTTTCCCTGTGCACCCCAATGGTGTGTCCCATGAAGTTAGCCAACTGCTCTAAATCATTTTCAGACATATCAATTATTTGTGTAAGAGTGGCCAAGTGCTTTCTTAGTCTGGTTGCCGTGATTGCTAACGGGTTTTTTGCTCCACATGATTTTGAATATTTTTGTAAAATTTTGTAACCACATATAGGTTCAGTTGATCGTGGATTTCCAAATAGGAATAAGTTTTTTTCACTGACAAATTTTTTTCGGTAACTTAATAAAATTTTTATGTGCTCTTGAATATCGGGGCTAAAAAGGACCGGAACGCCACGTCCTCTTTTGCCCCTTATGACAATCCTTTTGAACCTTTTAAGAAGAATCTTTTCGGTTGGTGACACCACTTCCGAGAATTCTTCATAAT
This sequence comes from Kuschelorhynchus macadamiae, assembly GCA_030620095.1. Lineage (NCBI taxonomy): Eukaryota > Metazoa > Arthropoda > Insecta > Coleoptera > Curculionidae > Kuschelorhynchus > Kuschelorhynchus macadamiae. The sequence goes on along the minus strand of JAUTXW010004448.1, from coordinate 1,541 downwards.
TTAACGAAGAACTGCTGTTTTCTGAAATTTCATAGGTGTCCAGTTTTAATCTTTGGAGTTCACCTGGGCGTCTGCGGTTTAATAAAATAACACGGCAAAAAATGGTCTCCAAAAGCTTTTGATAGTCGTTTATATTATCATTCTTTTTAAGAGCTGTAACGGCTAAATTTGCATTTAAAATTAAAAAATCTTTAAATAATTTTGGGTCACTAGCAAGGGGCACTAGCGTAACCTTGTTCCATTTTTTTAAATTGAGGTCATTGGCAGCCTGGCTTGAGATTTCATATTGCCATTGTGACTCTATAACGTTAATTAGTGTTCTTAAATCTGCCTCTGCTTCAGCAGATACAATTGTGTCGGCGATTGCTTTTCTTTTTAGAGCAAACACAATGGCTATTTCAGCACATTGCTTTAGATAGGTTCCCATGTTCATTGCGTAGGTTGGAGAGTCAAACTTATCCCTTTTTGCGTTATATTTTGCAACTATCTTTGTGGCCACTACTAGATTGTCAAAATGTTTAGGTTTCAAAGCATCAAATAGGCAAGTAATAGTAGGGTCTATTTTTTTAAGTTCCATTAGCAATCGAGAAATTTCCCTCATTTTTCTAGAAGCAACGTTAACAAAATGTTTATCTCTATGAATTTTAATATACCTGGCCCCAAATGCACAAATGATTGGGTCTTTTTTTGCGACTAGAGAAATTTCGTCCGGCCTAATCCTAGGGAAAACGGCATCTTTAAGCATTGGGTCTATTTTCAAATTAGCTAATAATATATTTTGAGCAGTTGCTTTGTGATCTTTGCTTTTTATCTTCGTACATTTAATTCTATGCTTCCATAAAAATTTTGAAGAAAAAAAACCAAGGCAATTGTCACAAGCCAAAATAGTTTTTCTTGAACGCAAACTTTGAACAGGTTTACAGGCAACGTTACTATTTATAGTTTCCTTTTTTTCGTAAAATGTCCAATAGACCTTTTCGTTCTTCACTACGAGGAGGGTTGGATAATATTCTCTGAACGTCGATTTCATATGAATGATTCCGTGCCACATGTCTAGCAAAATTCAAAACAGCCGTCTCGCAGTAAAAACAGAAGTCCATCTTCTTTTTTCCTCTGCGGATTTGGCCATTTTGTTTGTAAATTCCAAATTTGTCAGGATCATTTTTTACTTCTGTAAGTCCTAATTCAACTACAGACGCTGAAGATTTGGGATGTGCAGCTAATTTGGTAGATTCAAATGAAATATCAGGAATTTTGATCTAAAAAAGAAGAACTCATGTAAAAAATGTGTGAGATTTTTTAATATGTAGGGTGTTCTTAAATGCCACGACCTCGGCCACGAAATTATTGAAGGTCATAAGTTGCTTTTTAAAAAAATACTGGTATTATTGTTTATTGGTTTTTCATTCATATTTATACATCCTCTCGCTGATTTTAATAAAACTTACGCTGCTAATTTAAATCTTATTAGGACATAAAAACAAATTAAAACCATCAAATCAAAATCAAAAAGTCTCGAAAAATGGTACAGAAATTTGACT